>JAQFXX010000167.1:0-10244 GCA_034693985.1 Nemasoma varicorne
GGAGGCACACAATGTTTGTTGAAAAAGAATTAGCATATATGCCTTCTTGAAAGAAATGCATGAGTTAATTTTAGAAATGAACTCTTGGATCCCAAAAAATATTTCCAGGATCCAAGCCCTCGTCCACCCAGTTGAAGAGTGGGGAACCCCCTCGAATGAAAAATATTTCAGGCACTATAAAAACTTAGAATAATAAAAAAACATTTTTTTGATATTCATTATTTGGTTTTTGAGCTCTACCTCTTTAAAACTATAAAACAAAATTATTACATTAATTGGTGGCAATTTGAGAATTTCTTATTGTGAATTTTACAAGAATCTCTCATACAAATACCACTTTTTGAGATTTCCACTTTCACTATGTGGGAATTTGTAAATTTTGTTAAATTTTTAGATTATTTTATAGAACTTTTTGGATTATTTTATCATGAAGTTCCCTCATTTTGTAGCTGGTAGTGAAAATCAAGAAAGCTTATTTCGGTAGCTTGTCAGAAGTCCAACATACATTTTTATTATTCCAAAACAGATGTATTTTGGGCTTTTGACGAGCTACCGAAATAAACACCTTAGAGGAGAAGAACAAATTTCTTGCTTGATTATTTTATCGAACTTTTTGGAATTTTATAATTTTAACTTTTTATAATTAATTTGAGCATTTAATCTGCAATACGCAAAGTATTTTTACGGATGCTTGGAATTTTCCTGTGCTTCACAAATATTAAATTTGTTTATTTTGCACAGTGTTCATTCATCCATTTTTTATTAGCCATAAGAATATCTCCAACTATAAACCTCCATCATAATGAACTATACGAGATTTTTCATTGTATATATATATATGTATATGTATTGCCTATATATATATATGTATTGAAAATGGCTTTGAGTGATGCGATAAACAATTCTTGGAAACCTGAGAAAATAACAGAAGCGTTTATTCGCCACGCATACATTTTGAGCATTTCAAAATGGCGGCCATTCAGCTATACTAACAACACTTTTAGCCGCACATTTCTTAAATAATACTCCGCAAAATGTATCTTCCATTTGTGGAAATATATTCTCCATAATTCCAAAAAGGAGGTCATCTTGAATATGCGTGCCCCTATCCTCCGAAAAAATCAATACGCTTTCCAAAATGTTCTCTGCTTTGTTCCTATATAAAGAACTTCCATGTAGGCCTTTTTTGACAATGTGGGATGCTTAAAAAAATGAGATTGTTTTCAAATCCTATGTCTTTTGTTGAAGGAGAACTTTTCGGAAAATATTTTTTCTAACCTGAAATATCATTCTCAAATATATAAATTGCTTAGCTAGTATCAAAAATATGTTCTCACCAAAAAATAGGATTTGCAAAAGAATGTTCTCACAAATACGACCATTCTAAAGTGAATGTTTTTGTAAGAAAACAACATATGTTCTCTCAAAAAAAAAAAAAAATTTATGTATTAATTATATATTATGGCCCTCCTTTAAGGCGAATAATCTACAATACAATAGAGTGCACTGCCATTCTCTACTAAATATGTTTTTGCTAAAAGTATATCATTCTAGAAAAACAGAATATTCTTCAATAAAATGTCAATCTATAAAAATATGTTCTGGCATAAAATGCTATTCTGAAAAAAATAATATTTCTCATACGTAATGACATTTTCAGGATAATATCCTCAATGACATTAATTGTAACAGGGCTCACTCATGGCCTGCTGTATTCATGGGGGCCTTTGTCCTAAACACAAATTTCCTTCTTCAGGGTCCATGACATCTCAAGTTGTTTACCTCCATATGGAGTATCAAGATCCCCTTTTATTTTGGAATGTGTTCTTCCGAGCGAAAATTCTGATACATCCAGGTCCATCAGGAAGTAGGCCTAAGCCACCAAATTCTTGATCTAAAAAATCGACATGAGAAAAGGGTGCGTAATTGGAAGGTTCCATGCCGAAATTTGTCGCCAGCAGCAGAAGCATCCGTGGATTTCCATCTTTCTCTCCTCCCCTCTTGCGGCTCCCAGATGCCGTTGCCAGGCAACTGAGGGGACCTTTCCTAGGGCATTGTGGGAAATGGATGCTGGATTGCAGAGATGCTCCAGCAAGGAAGTTGAACATTGTGCCATTGATGCAGCCGGTCTCAGATGCTCGGGTTAGATGCCTCCACCCCTGCGTTTCTGGTTCGTTGATGACCCCCCGACGTCGGCAGGTAGACGACGGAATGACGCCCATCTTCTTCCAACTTCCTTGGCCATTGCTGCACAATTCTGCGAAGGTGTATTTCTGAGATCCAGTTTCACAGCCATTGTCTTCGACCGATGCCCTCAGCCTCCATCTTTGAATATGTTCAGGAATTAGCTTTTGGATAGTGCCACAATTCCACACTCATCATTTTTTTGGGTACATCTTTATATGGTGAATTTCTAAATTTTTTTAAAAATTATCTTCTCCGAATTTTCTATCCATTTGGCAGATTTTAGGGAATTTTGGCTACTTCCCTCTCTGCTCTTTGTGGAGTAAATTTTCCAACATATTTTGTCTCCCCCTTATGATGATGGATGAATGGAATTAAAAGGAAGATTATTTTTTTGCCTTAATTTCCAAAATTCTTGTGAATTTAAGATTTTTTTCAATCACACCAGTTTTTAAGACAGGATTTTTACCTGTTCTCATCCATACGTTCCAAAAATTTAACTTTTACCTCAAATCTAAATCTAATTTTTTACCTTCTACTAAATTCGCTTCTAAACATCAAATATTTTGTTGAAGTCCGTTTGTGAAAATTGCAAAATTCAGTTTACAACAAATGGGAATTTCGAATTTGTTTATCTATTTCATTTTGGAGAAAAATTTTCCATTTTTCCAATTTTTTTTTATAATTTTTTTAATCATACCAATTTTAAGGAATTTTTCCATTTGTCAAAATCTCAAAATTGTTTTTTACAGATATTTTTGGATTTTTTTTCTCTCTTTTTTGATCTTTCCAGTTTTTAGGGAAAATTTTTAAACTGTTCTAATCTATGAGTTGGAAAATTGTCTAATGATTTTTTTACAATTTTGCCTCATGTAGATAAAATTTTTAACATTGCCTGAAATCCTTCCCAATATGAGAAAAAAAGTTGATAAATTTTCTTTTTTTCATCACGATGAATATGGAATTTTTTTCATCACGATGAATATGGAATTTTGCAGTAATAAAATTTTAACTTGGAATCTTTCAATTTTCAAATGCAAATATCTGGACAAATTTCTTCTTGGATATCAACAATACCACGAATCAACATTCTTCAAGCACAGTGCACCAGATAAAATTTCACAAGTTGAAATTTTTTTTTCTTAAGATAGTGGGCATCTCATAGACATTATTCCTGATCTTCAAAAAAATGGCTATTGCCCTCCTGAGGCTTTGACAAAAATTACTGCAATTTTAAAAGACTGTGGAAGTGAAAAGATAGTTTGATTTTAACTGAAGGATAAAGGTAATGAAACCTAAAATTGTTTTTGTTTTATTAAATAATATGTTGTGGTTAATATTTGTGTTTTAGTTTAGTAAGCTGGCTAAATTTTGACTGTAGTATGCATGCTTGTGACTTTTAGAATTGGAAATCATTCCCGGCATTCTGCTTCCTATAAAAACCAGAACGAATATTTTTGCTAATTTTTTTAATAATAAAATAAATATTTTTGCAGTTTCAATCACCACAGTCTCATTCCACAAGTTTTCTGTGAAAAATAATCACTAAAATATTCTTTGTTTGTGGTAAAATCACCACTTTCTGAAATACCTCCTTGAAGAATGCTTTTTCTTTCCAAAATCATATTTTTCGGACTAATAGAGATAATAGAGATCTTAATAGAAAATCCTATTGCCTTTCAAGCCTGCTGAAGCCGCTTTTATAAAAAAACATAGGCCCTTTGCCAACCAGTTTTGCCACAAAGAAAATGCTGGCGTGAACAACATTTTTCCAAAAATAAATCTCATAATAATAAATAAATAAATTAAGTGCTTTCCAGCCTGTTTTTACAATTAACAGCTTTTGAGTCATTTTTTAAATATATAGTTCTTTACTACTTGTTTTTATTACAAAAAAGAATCCTTCAATCAAAATGAAATTTCCCATAACGCATGAGCTGCCTGACCCGTTATTTCTAAACAGAAACTTCCAAAAACCAGTTTTTCTCACAAAGAATAGCTGATGGCTTAAACCTCTATCCTGAAGAGAAAGATTTTTTAAACCTGTTTTATGCCAAAGAAGTAGACTAAAGCCTAAAAAGGACTTATCAAACCGGTTTTCCACAAAGAAAAAAACTGACTTAACTTCTTTTTCTGAAGTGACAGACTTTCTTACCTGTTTTACAACAAAGAAGAGCCTGAAGCACTTCTAAAAAGAATGGTTCTTCCTGTAGCCAGATTTTTCATAAAAAAAACTTTCTAGAACCATAATTTCTAAAGGCAATATCCAAATCAGTTATTCCATAGGGAAAATTTATTTAGGACCTTCTTTTTATTATTCTTCTAAAAAGATAGGTCCTTCCTGGAACCAGATTTTACACAAAGAGGAAAAAAACTTGTATGTGAACATCTTTCGATAAACTCGTTCTGTCATTTTGTCTCCAATCCCTCCAAACATGCAAGTATCATCTGTCTTTGTCAAGAATGTTCACCCCAATAAACGGCAGCTCTTGAGTAGAGACGTAAATATTTGACTATCACGCCAGTTATTCATTGGCAGCAATGACGTCAGAATCTCCGGTCCTTAATTGGCAAAAAAAATCCTGATAACAATTTTCTATTCCGTGCCATCCTCCAGGGACTTAGCAATATTTTCCTTCGCATAATCATGCAATAATTGTATTCCGATAGAATTATTTTGAGATAAGCATTTTATTACTGCTCCAGTAAAGATGCATTTTATTGGAGAAGGAATAAGGGGATGGTGGGAGGATGCTACGAGGGAATAAACGTGGCCAATATTTTCCACAACTGAGGATTCCATTGGTTTTCTGCAGCATCCATGCTTCTGTTGGAAGATGATAATGATGAGGAGAAGAAATGGAGGATGCTGTAGTTTGCAAAGAGAAAATCGATAATGGTGCAAAGCGCTTTTCAGATGGTGGCCATCTTTGTCGGTTTTGGATTACGGAAATTTCTTTGTGAAAAGACTAATGGCCTTTACATGATGGAATTTAACAATCGAAAATGTTCTTAACAAAATTTGTGGTGTTGTTTTTAATTCCAGCATATGTGCATTAGTCCAATTCACTAACATATTAAAATATTGGATATTATTGAGACTTTCCATTGTTTATCAAATCGGCATTTTTGCCAATCGCAAAGATTTTTTATTTTCACCATTTTCTTTTTGCAAATTTTTCTTCCGCAAAAATACTTTGGCGCAATCACTAAATAGAACCAAAATGTTGCACCAAAATTTAGTTAATGCAATTTTTGTTGTAAAATAAGTAAAGATACAGTAGTTTATAATCCAGTCAGTGTCTAAGGTGCCTGCTGTTTTTGGAGTGAGTACAGTAGTCCAATGGGAAACTTCTGCATGGGTTCAGACCAAGCCTGAGTATACAAGAATAATGGAAGAGGTTAATCCCTAATCTAGTTTTTAGAGCGATAGGGTGAATAGGGTCTTACCTAATCTTGTAAATTAGAAGGATTTTGATCAGAATAAAGAAGTTTGGAAAAGATTAGACTGGAATCAGTTACTTGGCTATCTCCATGAGATTTGAGATTCTCGATTTGGTGATGAGATTAGTCAGATTAACAGAGAAATTGGGGGAAATATTTACTGGAATAAGGCTGATTGAGGAACCCCTTGCTTTGAACACTGATGTTTAAATGACCTTTATTTTTTCTAAAATATTTTCAAAAATTTTCAAATGTTAGATTTCACCAAATGTTGGTGGTCGAGTCCAGGCCTTAAGAACTGGAGGACAATTTTCCCTGTATTTAAGGTCCTCTTTTCAGGACATATACAGTAGAATCAAGTTATCTTCCTGCAACACAGTAACAATCACAAGTTGACTGATTGACTCCTCCCCACACACACCAAATGGCATATTGTATGCTGACTCTATGGCATTGAATTGAGTATTATTTGTGTGCATTCCACCTGCATAGGATGATAAAGGTTTCTGACCTGTGCTAAGAAATGTGACACCTATAATTTATTTTTGCTATTTTTTGTAAAAAAAAAAAAAATACAAAAAAATAAATACTGCACCAAATAGCTGTACAACCATGGATATTCTTGTCTAAACAATAAAAATAAGTCCAGTTACAACTTCCCTAAAACAGGGACAAGTATTGTGCTACTGTACCACAGAATCGGTGATAAGGCATTACGTGTATAGGCATTTTTTATTTAATTATGAAATAGTAAGTTAGTTTAAGCTTTGAAAAAGTCTTTTTAATGATTATCTTTTACATACCAGTAAAAAGACCCTTCTCTAAAGTCTTCCCACTTTCTTGGCAAGGCCCTTTTCAAGCCACAAAGCCTTGCCCTCTGTTGCAAAATGTTTACTGATTTTTATCCCCACAAACAAATTTAACTTCCAACGTACATCACCTTAATTGTTCAACAACTTGCTTCAGCACATTGTCTCTGCCCTTAATGGATTTTGGGTATAGCGTTTAATTAATTAGAATTTAACAGTTGAAGTCTGGTGTCTGGTGGAATGGAAGTGATGACAGAACTTACATTTATGACTTTCTCATTTATGACTGCCACACTTGATTGTTCTTCATGCAGTGCCACCTGTTAACAAAATTTGACTTGTTATAAGCATACACAATATGCAACATTTTGAAGGTGATTACAGGGTGGCGCCACCATCATAAAACCATTTACCGGTACTTAGTTGTTGTTCATCAAACCACCTTTTTGTAAATATATATAGTTTTTCATAAACATATGTTAAATTTGTATTTATTATTATTATTTGATTTTTTCCCCCAGAATAAACATTTAAATGTTTAAAACCAGTTAAGATTAAAATAACCATTGCATTAAATCAACGGCTTTAGAAGATGGGCCAAGAATAGTTGCATTTGGGTTTAGTGCAGCGGCTAGGAAAATAGTTTAAATTTTGGTTGGACTACTTATTTGCAGACACCAACACCAAAACATCCTTTTCACATTATGCTGTATATTTCAGTTGATCAATACAAAAATAGTGTTGCACATAAAAAATTCCAAAGACAATCAAGCATTTTCAAGTCATCAGAAAATCCTCCTTGCTAACAGAAATGCATTTAAAAGTAATTTCTACTGATTTGTTTTCCCTGAATCAGTTATGAAATTTAGAGATACTTAGGGAAAATTGGGTCTATAGCTATTTTTAACATCCAAGCAATGTAGCTCTTTAAAATTAAAGGTATACAAATGGTTGTCTGATGCGTGATTTTGTTTCAATGAACCAGCTTTGAATATGTTAATGCATTGAACCGCAGATGAAAACTACCTTCAAGATATATTTTGTTCAAAATTTGCTCTAAGACCAGAAATGTCTTAGAGCTATTTTCTATAACCATATAACATGCTTACTAAGTTGATTTATGTTGATGTTATTTCCATTGGACACAGAACCTAATGAATTTGCAAGTCCATTTAAGGCATTGATTTGGACACTTAGAAGATCAGGGCCTAGATTTTCATAGGGTCTAAACATGGCATTCAGGGGGGCATTCAATACTACCTTTATTTCAATGGCGCCTTTAATGAACTCTCGAGCTCTATTCCAAATTATATTAAATATCTCTAAAATAACATTTGAAAGCTCTCTGGTAGAACACCTTTGGCAGAACTATCTCTAGAGGAAGGTTGTACCTCTTCAAGGAGGTACTTCTGAGTTGGATAGACGCCACACCCTTATAGCTTTTGTTATGTGGTAGTTTGTGGTTTGAAACGCAAGAATGTCAACAAGAATTACCTACTACATTTCTCTGTCATCAGTGTACACATGTCCGACAAAAAATATAAAAATGTTTTTAGTCCCAAATATCTTAAATTTATTTAACATATTTTTTTTTTTTATATTTTGCTGGGTGTAATATTGATATCTTCTCATCATAGTCACCCTAAACTAATTTACGTTTGGAGAACCAGCCAGTGTTTTCAGATTAGCATCACTTTGTGCAAATGAGCAGCATTCGGCCACCATTTAAGCATACCATTATAATTCACAAAGGACATCATTTTTGCTGGGAAATCTTTTCATTGTTCTAAATTAATTGCCGGGAGCTTTTCACGAACGGCTTATTTCGGTGCCTATTCATTAGTGCATTTATCATCCCAAATTTCAGTTGAACCTCAAAGTATTAAATATGAAAATAAAATTGCGCACAAGGGATGTGGATGGGGGAGTCGAACAAAGATAAAATATATGCATAATTATTGAATGGGGGATCTCATTTTTCATATTTTTTCTATTTTCCAGATGAAATGGTCTTTACGATTTGCTGCTCCACTGGCAAGAACCTCGATTCTCCCTTCGTGTTCACTGTTTGCCTTGATGTTACTATGTATGTTCATAAGGCACGCGGTGAATGCCAATGGTGGAATAGAGCACACACCAATCAGTAAAACTTGGGAATCAAATTCAGTAAGGAAACCGTGAAAAATGTCAAGCAGTGACAAATGATGATCATTGTGCTTGGTCATATTATTCATCTAAACTTCAGACTAAAATAGTAAGATGATTTTTTTTGTATCGACATTATGTGGTGCCTAGGTACTATATAGCAAAATTTGTTTAGTTTGGTGTATCCTGTAATAATTCTAACAGGAAATACTCTCTCCTCTCCTACTTTCAATTTTCAAAAAAAAATAGTTTTACATTTTTCTTTTAAACATATTTTCTCCCTGATTCGGCATATTCAAAATAGACTATTGCTGTGAAAATACGAGTAATTACAAAGTAATTACTTTGTAATCTCATTGTGAAACAATTGTAGTGAAATGTTTGCTGCAAATTTCAACAATGATTTGGTTTAAAAAAAATGCTAGCACATTCACGAACATATTAAAATGCAGGCTTTTTTATATCCCAACACCTTAATTGTTATTTTTTCAAGTTTCTGTAAAAAAATTCATGTACAAAGAATAAAAATTCTTTTGCTGTTAAAATTGTTCCTTATGTGATTTCAGCATATGTCATGACTTGGTAGTTATTTTTCGTATCTCATTAAAAATTTTAAAATTAGCGTACTTTCTGACTTATTGTTACAATTAGTGTTGTTACAAATATTGTTGCAATTGTTACAAACTTCTTCAGTGCTAAAAGAAGTACACATTCAGATTGTAAATTTTTTAACCAAATACGTAAGAAAATTTAACAAAAATGCATTGGGACTACATGTTTCTCCATTTTTCATAATCTGGAGGATATTCTTTACTAGAAAATATTTCCTAGAAATATATTCATGTCAATAGAGGACCAAATTTTGGGTCGTCCCAAATCTATGCAGCAGATATTTAGTAATTGTCATCGTTGCATAATGCAAGATTTTACTGTACTGCTGAGTATTTTGCTACTAATATTTACTCCGAGGTAAGATAGTTAATTAAAATTACATTACTGTTTCAGACTGTTTGTTGTTTCTATAAAACAAGGTGGAAAATCACTATTTTGTACAAAATTAATGGTTGAAACCTGGAAGCACAAAAGGTGCCTACGGAATTGCATGTAAACCAGTAGTGAAAAGTAACACCAAAACGGCATCAAAGAGGGTGGGCAGCTATATTCGAATATTATATTTTTAAAGCCCAAATGACCTATTTCCGGTTTGATGTATTTGGGTTTTTTCAGAAAATGTGAATTAGATTTGTGGAAAAGGACAGTTTCCTCGACAGTTTCTATCTAGGTAAGTGGTTTGTGTTTTATTTATAGTGGAATCTAGAAAATGTTTGGTGGTGCCCTTCTAGATAATGGTTGGTGTCGTGTTGCCCTTTCAGAGGTACATATCTCACCTTTTCCTGAAGCTTACTGATTGCAGAGCAAATTTTATTCAGAGATTTAATTAGAAACATGCGTTAACATGTACAAGTATCAGTGGCAGATTATTTCATTTGTTGTTGTTCTTCACATATTCGTATTAGCCCATTGACTATTACTGGATTTACATCAGGGTACACAACACAATGTATCGATAATCGAGTCCTTCCTGGCACCTCCCTCATGGAAAAATCCATGAGTTTTACATGTTAAAAAACATGTGAAATCCATGTTTTTTGCATGTAGGGT
>JAQFXX010000168.1:0-10241 GCA_034693985.1 Nemasoma varicorne
GAATTACCCTCTAATATAAATTATTTGATCACACACAAGAAAATTTGTAGGGTTTTCTTTTTTCCTGTTCTCGTTTCCTATCTTTCCTTTTCTTCTTTTATTTTTTTAGAATTCATAAAAAGTATTGATTACTCCTAATACCTCATCGAAAGATTGTTTTCGTGAAAAATAACAGCAGTTTTCTTAGTTTTCGAAATGATGGATCATACCTGAGCAAAATTCCTATTTAAGCTATAGTCGATTCCACATTGAGATGACAAGAACATAAGCCAACAATTAGAATTCAATTTGAATTCCATCTAATTCGTTTTCTCGGATTTGCATGCGAAAATCATGTTCACAAAATAAAATTTACGCATGTGATAGCTCAAGTGCTGGTTATCTCAAGATAAAATGGACTATAGGCAGAGTTGGCTAAATATTTATCCAAATTCCATTTAGGCCTTCTTTGTAGCATTTTATCAAAAACTTTCTAGGGATTTTTGTGAAATTGTAATTATGTAAAAATGAATTTACTGGACATCAACTTATTTTCTTTCTGAAAATTTAAAATTTGGTGAAAATTGATGGAAAAGTGAGGAAAAATTTGGTAAATTCAAGTACTTCGAGATTGTTTATGATATACAATCAATGATAAACCCTTCAATTTAAGATAGACCATTAATTTAATGATAATGATTATAGATAAAAATATCGTTGAAAAGTAGTACTCCTATCCGAATTTATCTTAATAAACTGTCGGTTAATAAAAGACCAGAAACTTTGAAAATCAGAACTAGGAAAAGTTTCCCACACTACTGAAAAATCAGGGAATGGTAGAAATGTCTAGGAAAATAAAAAAAAATTAAAAATAAAATAGCGAAATATCGGAGGAATTAAACTAAAATAGACTTCTTTCTAAAAATTGACTTTACTTACTATGCCTACATGAAGTGTTAAATGCAAAACTAAATTTAAGTGGGAGCCAAAATTTTTCAAAATAAATCATTATTATAAAACTGCGACAGTTAAATAAATTGAAAATTAATTGAACAGTTTTTTTTAGAAATAAAATAATAAATTGTGCAGGATTACATCTGCACTTAATACTCTTCCCTGAAAAATTCTCACATCTTATTGAAATTCAGCTGATTTTTAACATTGCGATAATGGAATTTTTTCTCCAGGAGTTTTAAAGAGGTAAAACTCCTTAAAAAGAAGGGATTTTTTTGGCCCATGTTAAATCTCATAAGACGTAATTTTTTGCCATTGCGTTAAAAATTACTAAACTTGAGGAGATACATGTATATAATTGATCTATCTATTACCTAAATTACTTTCTAATCAAAAAAGTCTATGGGTATCCTTCCCAAATTCTTTATTTTTTTATTATCTTAAAAATTACAGTGCCAGCATTTGTGGTTTTGTTAGGGAACCCTTTTAACAAATTTTTGTTCTTCTCAAATTTATTCATTATTTTCATAGCTGACTTCTGGAGTTTTCAAGTGGAGTTAAATTACATTTCAACAAAACACACTGGACAATATTAACATTTGTTAATTTATTATTAATCTTTGCAGGGGATCGAGATCAGGGCGTGCATGGTCGCATACATGGCAAAATTGAAGGGTGGCAAGCGCTTAGCTCTGACTCTGACCAACAGAGACTGATCCCTTCCGGCTCTTTGCCGAATCTCTATTATATTAAGCCTCGCCGGTTTCCAACATTTTTTAATGTTTCCCAGTGCCCAATCCCACCAAAACGTACTCACAGTGTTGAGCGTATAAACGAGTACAAGGAAAATTTCCATCCAGAAAGGCCTCCTCCCCCAGTTGCTTTACTCGTGCAACATTTTACCCTTTCTGATGAGAATAGTGGTGTGATGCTCCCCCCTCCACCAGTCCTTCCGCTCCCAAAAAGTGAAAATAAACCACCATTGCTGCACCAAGGACCCCAGAGGGTTATTCGAAGCACGGCAGATGCGGCAGTCCCAAAAACCAAAAGTTATTCCCACCCAGTGCGATTTTCAGGGAGTTTGCCACGCATCCTAGATATTGACGATCCAGCCGAGGATATCCAAAGTCAGGACTTGATTCAAAATTCTGGAACTTCTGAAAGTCAGACTTCCGACATGGAAGGGAGAACTGTCTCTCCAACAAATACAAAAAGCAGGAAGCGAAAACTGAAAGTTGAATTTCAAAGTCTACCAAATCTGGTGGTTTGGCCCCCGTCCTCCTCCACACCGTCTTCCGCCGAGGAACTCTGCACCAAACCTCCGCTGTCAGACGTTTCTGCAACTTCTGGAACTTCCATAGCTAGCAGTTTGTCGTCGCACTCTGCGGAGACTGTTGACGTGGCCACATTGGGTGCTTTTTCTTCAGCCACGGAACCTGATGTTCTGAAAACTGTATACAAGGAAGACTTAAAAGATGTTACTCTTAACCTGATGGCTTCTTCGGCAGCTTCGTTGTCCTGCCTCGCTGTTCTAGACCAAGTTCTTAAAAGCATGAAGCTGGCGCGAGTGTCCAACCAAGTGATAAATGATGATCCAGCTTGTGTTTTCCATTTCACTGAGGTTCCAATTCGTTACCGGAATCCCACAGAGAGCTCTGTCAAAGTCGATGATTTTTCGGAAAAACGGAGAACTTTTTCTGAACCCACAGAAATCTCTGGAAAATTTGTAATGGAGGACATTTCAGATATTCGTGTCAGGAATGATTCCAGTGACGAATCTGAAACTGATGTCATTGTGCCACCAATTGATTACCAAGATGTGGGATTTGATCCTAGATCCGAAGATCGCGGTTTTTCGTCTGCTGGCCACGAAAGTGTTCCTTCTTCCATGAGCACTGGCAGTTGGTTAAAGAACGCGTTTGGGAGTTATGTCCAGGGCGGTGGAACGAGTGGCGAAAATTCCCTGGAGATGTCCAGGTATTCACCACCAGTGGCCAAGAGTGTTCCTTCTTCCATGGAAGTGTCCGAGGTCCAAGAAAATATCATCTTCGAAACGGATAAAAATTTTGCAATAAATAGTAAAAGTTTTCAAGATGTTGATCCTACCAGTCCACGCTCTCCAACTAATAAAGAACGGCTGGCAGAGGCGGCCATCAAGACATCTCCAAGAAATGCAAAAATTTCTCCTAAAAGGCAATCCTTTCGGCACATTTTGTCTAAGAGCTTAGAATCCGTGGCTGTCAAGGAACCTCCATCTCCACAGATGGACCACGCTGCCTATCGCGAGTATTTATACTCCTTTCTTAGAGCTCCACATGCCTCAGACCGCTTCAACCGGCTAAAGGAATACTATGGAACTCTTGAGCGAATATCTCAGGTGGAGCGGAACTCCCGTTCCTTTATGACAAACAGGACAACGTCTGTCCCAGAATTGAAAAACATGTACGACTTTCTGGAAAAGGCGGAGCGGAAACGAGAGTTTTGGTTTCGCGCCGCAGGGGGCCGTGATAAGGACAAGTTAAGATGGACCAGGGACAATGACCGTTGGCTGAAATATAAAGGCCGTTCGGTGCAAGATCTGTGCAAGGTCTGGAACGAGCATCAGGACAAGGAAGAGGCTAGTTTGACGAACAAGAAAGTTTTTGCTCCGCAGAAAACGAGAAGCTTTTGGGAAATCCAGCCTGCCAAACCGAGGATATTGCCAACTGCCAGACCAGTCTCCCAGGGTGGAATTTACCGAAGTTCCTCGGTGGCAGATCTGATCGATAAGTACAATCAGAAGGATAGTTTATATGGTGCAGATACTGATTTTATGGAAAGATCTCCGAGGCCATGGAACAAATTTAGTTATACTGATTCCTATTGGCAGCGAAAAGCTGACGTGGATCGTTGGAACTCCTCAAATTGCTGGAACAATGCTTCTGGGGAAAGAAATGTGGAAAAGAAAAATGCTGAAAATGTTTCCCGGGATAAAAATGCTCACAAAGATCAAGAAAAAACGTCCATTTTGCAAAATTCCCGAAATCCAATGAACAAGAGCTGGACAGGTGCATCTTTGCAGGAGAAAGTGGAGAAGAAAAACACCGAAAATGTTATTTGGAGCAAAAATGCACAAAATTATCAAGAAGAAACATCTATTTTGCCGAGCTCCAAAAAGCCATGGAAAATGGAGAAGGAGAATACTGAAAATGTAATCTGGGACTCAGCCTTACAGAAACAACAATGCCTTGCTGAATCAATGGCAAAGCACCCCCCTTGGGTAGTAGTGCGTAATCGGTCCTACCATTCCATTGGCACCATGTCTTCACCAGAGTACGCCGAAAGACCAAGCACTGCAGAGTATTCTTCTAGTCCTTACCGCCGACGAACAATGTCTTCTGACAGCCAGATTTCTGTGGGCAGTAGTATCGAACAAGATGAGGAATCCTCAACATTTTCGCACCCAGATGGCACTGCCACAGATCATGATTCCAACACTGAAGAACTCTCCCTGTCAGCGGCCATCGAGAATCGATTCGGAATCAAGTTGAGATCCAGATCCCTACCTCGTTATGTGCATTCGGTGGAGGAAAACAAAACCATCCTGGAGGATTCCGACGAGGGCCGGGCATCTAGTTCTGACGAAACTAACAAAAAACTCCCAAAAAGTTCTTCCCCTTCAGAAAACAGTCTTCACGAGATGGAGTCTTCCTCTTCGTCCCACCGTGCCGTATCGAGCGGGAATGGCAAGCGGCAAGGAGCGTTCATCTCCAAATATTTCTCTCCGGGATATGTTCCAGAACGGACGCAGTCCAGCTGGGAGCTGAGTAACATGGTGCCCTTCTCTCCATTCGGCTTCAAACCTGACAACCAAGACCACGGACGGGTGAAGAAAAGCCACTTCTTGAGCATGTTTAAGTCTGGAGATGTGAAGAAACTTGCAGCCAAATTTGATTCCAAGAATATCCCTGCACTTAACGTGGGAAGGAAATTTGTCCCGAAAACGCAATGTTTGCCATCTGCTAAGAGTTTTCCAGATTTTGCTGCAGCGAGTTTTCGTAGTGAGATTCCGCCAGAAAAGCCGAAGAGGGCGGAAAATGTCGATTCCCGATCGTTGAAAATGATCCCTGTGACTCCGGTGAAAAGTTATATTACCAAGCCAGAAGATAAACAGAAAAGAGTGTTTCCTCCAGCCGAAAAATACATTGACTCCCGAATCAGTCGGTCGCCCAAAAAGCCTTATGCGCCTCCGGAAAAATCCTGCATTCCCAATCCACTCAATTTTGACCCGCACAGTAAGAGCTTGAGGCACCTAGCTCGCACCTTCGAATCTGACCACCTGGTCAGGTGGCTGTTTAGCGATCACGAAAAAATCAGTGAGCATTTTCATCCCCAGACTAACCCTTATTCTTTTGCAACAGGGCCAGCCGTGTCCAATTTGAAGGAGCACTACGAAGAGAATGCCCGCAAGTCCTTGTATGGGACGTGGAGGCAGCCGCAACAATTCCGAAAAAGTACACCCAAATACAAGCCGGTATCAGACGAAAACCAGCTGTGGGTGCTGCTGGGTCCAACTAAAAGCTCGCCGAATCTGCTGGTGGATTTGGACACCTCGGATGACAATGCAGAGAAATACGCGGCTTATAGCTCTACCCCCGATGGCCTGGACAACCTGAGTGACTCCTCATACAACCCGGGGTGGGGCTGGTCCAGCGGCTTTGCGGTACACAGTCGAAATAGACACCCCCGTATGCCTGACATCCGACTGTTCAGCCCCAGAAAATACCAGAAGCAGCCACACAGCTATTCCAGGATGAGCCGGAGCGTAGAGGATTTTCGGAAAATTGCTCCCGCAAGAATGGTTACCTCCTGGCCGGACTACCTCCGTGCTAATTCCTCGTCAGTGACTGGGCTAGTGCAGGCCGGCATAGATCGTTTTGAAAATGGGGCAGCATCACACCGCACCCGCACTTATACCTATTCACCGCTGATTAGCTCTACCCCACTCCCGAGCCCACGAATGATATCGCCTAACTCCCACTCTTACCGCGAGTCTCCGGTGCGACCACCCCCTCGGCGGCATTACATCAGGGGCAGTTTGCCGAGCAGAAAAGGTCTTAACTCTTTTGTATTTCGACACGGCACTCACGTTGACGCACTTGGAGTTGGATTGCGGTTGCACGGATCTTGAAATAGCTGCACCACCCTACACTTTTGTCATGCTCCTACGTTCATTGCACAGGTTAGGTTTTATTAGGATATGGCTGAATACAGTTTGAGGTAGTTTCCACTACACTGCACGCTGATTTTAACCACTGGCGTTTTTGATTATTTAGGAGGGTTACTGTGACCAATCTTTAAGACCCAATATTAATCTTTAAGGTGCAATGTTTTTCTGACTTTAAACAATTTAAGAGTTCGAATAAGCTCAAAGAAAAACAGGCTTATTGTGGTTAGGGATGTTTTAATTTCACTGCCTTTCCTAGTATCTAATCGTGGTAGATTTCCCTTGTAAAATGACTAAGGCCGGCAGCAAATTAGGATTTGAAATGAGCGAGCAACGAGGAACGGAGCCTGCATGAAGCATGCATTATCTAATTCAGTTTTAATTGGAATTCAGTTATAGTTGGAATTAGAAAATGCATGTAACATGCAGGTTCCGTTCCTCGTTTCTCGCTTATTTCAAATCCTAATTTGCTGCCGGCCTAAGCAAATGTAATATATTCAAAAAATAAAGAAAATAAATAGGTGGTAATAATAATTATACTAATAATTAAAAGTTTACGTTTTCCCGCAATATTATTTTCCAAACTGTTGTTACTTTTTAGGGGCATTAAAAAAGTCACTTGCCAATTTTTTCTTAAAATTATGTATAGAAAACAAATTCGGCATTTCAGGCTGTGCGGCAGTATACATTGCTATAAAAATAATATAGTGGACAGGTTAGAATGCTAAATTTGTTCTCTGTATGTTATTTTTATGACCCTCAAAAGCAACTGTAGCCTCGAAAACAATCATAATTGGTGAAAATACTAACTTTCTAATAATGATAATATTAATAATAATAACAATGATTATAACAATAATAATTATAATAATAAAAGAAATCAAAGTCAAATAATTAACATAAAATGATAATATAAAATAAAATAAATAATTGGGAACTGGAGGTTTTTTCGACTATGATTTTATTTAATTCTATTATCATTAATTTTTCGGGGAAGGGGAAGACACTAAATTTTTAATATTGGAAGTAATATTTTTTTCCAGCTGAACCAGACTTTTATTAATGTTTCGTTTTATCTTTTTTTGTTACATTTGAAATGCTTTTTTTTCATTCCATATTATTCCAATATTCGCAAAATTAATTGAGAATTCCAGTCAAATTTTCTGCCATGGAAAGCTACCTAGACCTAACAATTTCTAATCTCCACTAGAACAACAATTAAAAATAAATAAATAATCAAAATCAAATAAAAAAGTCCGATATACATGTATTTATCATTGAGCATATATTATAATCATAATTTTTTTCCAAAATGTTTGCACTATTATTATTATTTTGGTTTCCTGCCTTTTGAGATTTTGCACTGATTGACATTGAAGGTGTTTATGCACACAACTCACTCACATTTCTCCCTTCCTTATCACTCTGCCATTTAAAAAACACCTCACATTTTATTTCTGCCATTTTTACTATTTTTATTTTTTGGTCTTGTGCCAGTGGGAATTACTGATGATTGATTTCATTTAAGATTTCAAACGCCGTCAATGGTATTCCAAATGACCATTTCCAGTTAAAATATATCACGATTTTTGGGTCACTTTAGACCATTTTAATGGAGCAAAGTTTTTTAAAAAAATTCTAAATGACAATCTATCATCAAAATCTCATTTTGTTTTTCATTTTGAGTTTGTATTTTTTATTTTTATTTTTTTGTTACTTATTGACCCTAATGCTTGGGTTATATTCCACCTTCGTTAGACTTCAATCATCTTCAATCATCAATTGCTGCCACCAGTCTGGAACTGGATAATATGGAGTTTGGGTTCCCTTTACCACCTCCAAAAGTCCCTCTCATTGACCCAGGTAGGATATTTTCACCTACCCATGCACATATTGCCTTTTTTCCATACATACATCATTGGTACTCACACTGGCACTTCACCACGATTTTAAAATTTGCCTGCTTGTAAACTCAAATTAATTTGCACATTATTTTATTATTATTCTTTACACTTACTTATTACCATTTTTTGTTTGTTTTGGAATATTATGCCTGCTGTAGATATGCCTCGGTTTTTATTAACCATTGTTTTGTAAATAATTGGGTAAACCTTTTTAAAGGCTAATTTTCCTGTAAACTTAGAATGCATTTAAGGAATTAACAGCTTTGAATTGATTTTTTTTAATAATTTAATAGCCTATGCCTATATTATGCAAATTGTTTTTTAATATCATTTTGAAAAGTGGAAGTGTCACCAAAAATTACATGCAATTTATCCTGACAATTTCTCATATAGATTTATCCAAAATTACTTTAGCCTGAAGAGAATATTCTGCACTTCTTAATTGGTAGAACTTCCTTTTTATTGCTTCCCCTTTATCATGCATCAGATTTTTCAAGATCACAATTTGTACCAAATCCTCATAGATTTTCTTTGAATTTTTTATGAAAAAAAGTCTATGAGGATTCGGTACAAATTGTGATCTCGAAAAACCTGGTACATGATTTAATATTAAGCACAGTGTGTACAAGTAGGTTAAGTTTATAGAAATAAATAATTTCTAGGGGTTTGCGTAATAATTTGTAAAACTGAAAAATTATCTACACTTTTTAAAAAAATGGCTTTTTTGGCATGTATGAAGATAGCAAATTTGACTAAAATTATGCTTTCTTTATCATTAGGAAGAAATTTGGAAACTCATTATTTTGCATATATTTCTCACTTCAGAACCACCACATCGCTACCAAGCATCTGAAGTTAATATTCATTATCGAAGCCCGATTCAAAATCTGGAAAAGGAATATGTTAGCGAGGAAGAGATCAGAAGGCGTCAAGAACATATGGCAAGTTAAAATTTTTTTTAATATAAAATGTTATTTGTATTCATTTTTCTGATAATTTTCGTAAATTAATAAGTTACCTTCTATTTATTACATAGATGCTCCAGTTTTATGAAGAGGAAAGACGCAAGAAGGCATTGCAGGAATTGGTAGACATTGAAAACAGGAGGCACAACGATAATTTTATGTAAGCTGAACTTTTACAAATTAAAGGAAAGCGATAAAAACTTTTAAATAATGCCAGTATTCCTTTTACACTTTTTCATAAAGCCCCTCACAAAAATCACCGATTGCTCTTAATCGTTATGACAACCTTTTCGAGGAAAGACCGCAGTCCCCAGTGCGAGCAAGGACTCCTGAACCAAAAACGGCAGCTAAAGCGCTATATAATTTCAAAGCCCAAAGCGCAAAGTAAGATTTTATGAACGTTTATTTTGCCTGCTAGGGTATATTAGTGAGGAGTTGATCTGTTTATGTGAGAGGTTCGACAATATACTGTAAATACTTGAGAATTATAAAATTACGATGGATTTAAGGTTTTAAGAAAATTATCAGGAGCAAAAAGGGGGAGCAAAAAAGTCAAAAAGATAAAGAATGTGCTTTCTACAAAAAATTGGAAGCTAAATTTCTGACAATTTTGTAAATTAAACACATTGAATTCAGATTTACTTGGGTGGGTAAGATAGTTTTTAGGATTTAAGATTTTCTGGGATTTAGACAATTTTTTGAGATTTATTCCAAATGTATCCCGGTAAACTTGGGGGTGTAGGAATTTGGTCGAATAGCTCGTGTACAGAGCAGTTTTCTTAGTTTTGAGGCATTATAATTTCAAATTTCTTAGAAAACTATATTTGAAGATCCTCTATTTTTTTCTAGTCAATGGGATTTAATCCAGATTTATTCCCATAAATCTGGGGGTGTAGAGATTTACAACTTTGAAGCTTTGTCGAATAGCTAGTGTATACAGAGCAATTTTCTTAAGTGCATTCTTAAGTGCATTATAATTGGAAATTTCTTAGAAAACTTTATAATTTAAGATCCTATATATTTTCTTGTCAAATGTGCAACAAAAAAATTCATGTGTATGCTCGTATTGGTTTCCTCTAGAGGAAATGGGGAAAATCAAAACCACACTTTTCTTTAAGTTATTTTGTCCAGGTTCAACAAAGCTGATTATCTATTTTTTATTTATTAGGGAGCTATCTTTTAACAAAGGCGATATTATTTTTATTCACCGAAAAATCGACAAAAATTGGTACG
>JAQFXX010000169.1:0-10238 GCA_034693985.1 Nemasoma varicorne
AGTTGTGAGCGCAAAGGGGACGTAGGGGGGCATAGGACGAGCTGGTACGGGTCGGAATCCTTCGGCCTCAGAGCCAGAAAATGAGGCACGGATGTAAACGAAGAACAAACTTTTATTCTTACTGAAGAGGGGCAGGGTCGAATCTGGCCAAGTACATGAATGGCATATAACAATTGCAAGTTTAAATATTCAATAAATGAAGAGAGAGAGAGAGAAAGAGAGAGGGACATCATCTCTTCTCCATATCGAGACTCCGACTGCTTGTCTTTACAGAAAACCCAACACCTTATATATTTGGGCAAGGCATGCAAGGAATGTTTCATGCTGCAACAAGGAAATAGTTGGTTGGAAAATGCAAGAGTGCAAACAATGGGATTTGAAAGAAACGAGGAAGTAAAAGGTACAATCATTCAAAAGACCAAAATAAAGAAATGTGCAAGTCATCCAATTTAGTGGCACATAGGAATGTGTGAAGGCGGGAGGAGGTGACCCTTACACAGTATTGGTATTAATCAATCTCAACTCCCAGAGTTACTTTTAATTATGAGAATTCCGCCAATATCATTATAAATTTCAAGAGAAAATACCAAAAGTGTACGTTAGCATGAAGAAACACGCAATGTAAAATGAAGAAAGCTGTAGAGGAAGCACGAAATCAGGTAATATCTCTTGGGAATGTTGATAAAGATGGCATTTCATGGATTATGGTTGTTGTGGATGGATCGTTGCCTAAATGAACACATCGCCGCAGCTATAATTCTCTATCTGGAATGGCAGCAGTTTTCGATGCAGTTTCTGGAAAAGTTCTCGACATGAGCTTGAGATCCAGCTACTGAGTAGTTTGCAAAACATCCAAAAAGAGTAAGGAAACACTAAAAGAACATCATTGCATTTGCAATTGGAAAGGAAGCTCTGCAAGCATGGAGGCTGATATCAATGTAAAAGTATTTCAATCTAGTGAGGAAAAGTATGGAATCCGCTACAAATACATGATTGGAGATGGTGATTTAAGAACATTCTGTCATCTAAAGCAAAATGTCAGCAACACTGTTATCAAAATTAAGTATACTAACCATCTCTTATGCAATTACCAATCAAAGCTATGGGGTATTGTTAAAAACAAGCAGTTTGTTAATGATGATCAATGATTAATTAAATTTTGTCCAACAGATGAGTCCAGACCAATTTAGCCCAAATGTATTGGGGTGGCTTTTAAAACCCATCAAATTAGTGAGATTGTAGAATTTTTTTAAGCATCCGAGTAAAAAATTTGCAAAATCATGCGGATGACAGGCAGCTTTAAGTTTCTCACATCAATAAATTTGTTGAACATGTTAGTAGAAAGATATGATAAAATTTGATTATCTCTATTTACAATCCCCTACACCTCCAGCACGGTATATGTAGAATATGGAAAATTGACTTTCTCCCCCAACCAAAATTCCATCTTATCCCATAATGCAATGCAATCCAAGGACTCCACTCCAACTTGTGTAGCATATCTGTTACACTTGCCAGGGGTACACTAGCTGGTAATTACCCAAAATAAGTCTGGCATTCCCGAGCTGCACCACTTTGCAATTCTGGGCCAGGCCACCATTAAGGGGTTCCATATTGGTGCACAATATTTAACACAATAATTCAATTAACATTATATTATTTATGGAAGAATTATTACTTACTATGAGAGCTTAGGATTGGTTTGAGCAGCACCCTTCTTGGTGAGATCATCCACAGAAATTTTTGGCTATTTCCTAATAAGACGAAATTTTGGTAAAACACTCGGTGTAAAGCTCCTCATTTTTAATTTGTTAAATAATTATTACCCAGCTTGTCTTGGCTTTGTTTTCCTTCTAACTCTTTTCGGTTTAAACTGTCCAAAATTTGTCAGGAGGTCCCACCTTCTCTCCTCCATCTTGGTAGATTTTATCATTATAGTTTTATCGTAGATCCCTAATAGAGGTCGGTATTACGTCCCGTCGTCAAGGGCTTTCAACAGTCCAGGTACAAGAAGTAAATTTAAATCATTTTTATCCTTAGAATAAAACTCGATCCCTGTGTTTATTATTGTCATAAATTTGAAGTATCCATTGGCACATTGGGCTTGTATTTCTTGGTTTGTGGGTTTTAATCTGGACTTTGGCGGCATCTTTAAAGTAGGCAAAAAAAATTTAAAGGGAAAGACCCACATGAAATCCAAATGATATATTTAAAATATTTACTTATAATATATTACAATTACACGTGCTAACCTATTAAGATATGTCTTGTAAGGACAGTACTCCGTCCCGTCGTCAAGATCTTTCAACAGTACAGGTACAAAAAGTAGATTTGGATACCCTGCTTGTCTTCGCTTTGTCTTTCTCCTGACTCTTTTCGGTTTGAACTGTCCAAAATATGTCAGGAGATTTCACCTTCTCTCCTCCATCTTGGTCAATTTTATCATTATAGTTTTATCGTAGATCCCTAATGGAGGACGGTATTCCGTCCCGTCGTCAAGGGCTTTCAACAGTCCAGGTACAAGAAGTAGATTTAAATCATTTTTATCCAAAGAATAAAACTTGATCCCTGTGTTTATTATTGTCATAAATTTGATGTATCCATTGGCACATTGGGCTTGTATTTCTTGGTTTGTGGGTTTTAATCTGGACTTTGGCGGCATCTTTGAAGTAGGGAAAAAAATTTTAAAGGGAAAGACCCACATTAAATCCAAATGATATATTTAAAATATTTACTTATAATATATTACAATTACACGTGCTAACCTATTAAGATATGTCTTGTTAGGACGGTCTTTCGTCCCGTTGTCAAGGGCTTTTAACAGTACAGGTACAAGAAGTAGATTTGGATCATTTTTATCCTTTGAATAAAACTTGATCCCTGTGTTGATTATTGTCGTAAATTTGAAGTATCTATTGGCACATTGGATTGTATTTCTTGGTATTCCGTCCCGTCGTCAAGGGCTTTCAACAGTCCAGGTACAAGTATAATAAGGTTGAGCTACAAGCGATGGTAAAGTCGATGATAATTTCAATAAGAATGAGTCAAAGGCCGTTGGAAAATAAACAAAATCTCGTTTCTTGCTAGTGCTACGTAAATTGAAAGGCACCGGCAGTATTCACAGGTGAGTAAGATCACAGCTCGAAATAGGATGGTCCGGAGACCCAAGGTTTATCTAATCACTGGTCAATCACTGGTCAGATAAATCACTGGGGGCCAACTGGCCAAATATTGAGTCAGCCCTGTCAAGAATCTCTTTGCTCTTGGGTGGACAGATACTAACTACCTCAATTTCCTTTCTTTCTTTTTGGCTACAGCATGCAGCGCATCCTTGCTGGGGTACCGGGTGCACCAAAAGTACCACCACCTACGCATTCCTGAGCTGGGGATGGGGCATGTCCACGGGCTACAAGGCAATGGATTCTTTCCAAAGCGGACTCAGGTATAAAATACAATTGGTAACTGGTAATGAACACAATAGCACGTAGCGTTAATATAGAGAACGCAATAATTATAACAAAATAGGAATACGGCACCTTCCGGACTACTCTGTCAGGAAGAGTACAGCAGGCAATGGCCAGGTCAATGGGCCGGCTTCAAATAATAACATTAGTACCAACAATTAGAACACTCAGAGTAGGCAATTAACACACCCAACGAAAACCAATTTTCCACAAACGATGAAATAAAATAATAAAAGAATAAAAAACACTGTCTCATGGGTAACCCAAGAATTATTCATTCTGCGGAGCCGGGGGTGTATCGGTAGTCGAAGGAGCGCCGGTTATTGCCAACCACTGGGCGATAGTGGCTAAATAAACGCCGATGAACTGACCAGGTGTCATGTCGTCGTCGGAAGGCTGCCAGGCTGCCGCCAGGATCACCAATAGCCAGAGCTCTGGCGTCAGGACTCGATCCTGGTGGTAAATACGAAGACTGATGGCGACAGTGCATCGCTGCGATGGAGTGTACTCAGGCCATTAATCGCGATCCAAAATTACGTCAGCGTAGACTACGCTGCACGAAGCTGGTGTGGTGTGGCACGTGCCTGTCGAGGGATTCGGTCCTGTGTAAGCTGTCTCCAGCTGAGATTCTGGGAGTAAAGAACGAGGTGGTGGCGTAGCTTGTGGTCTGGTAGGATTAGCGGAGGCTGGTATACGGCGGTTGAAGGAGCAGTCGGTCGACGCATATCCAGAGTAGAGATTTCCAATTCATGTAGTTGGGCAATCAGCGTGGGAAAGAAGTCAAACTCTCCCCGAGCGGCAAGGTATTGAAGGTTCATTTTGATCCTTTCGATGAACCGGATCCGGTCGGCACTGTTGGGCCTATCACAATAGTCCCTTACAGCTACCAGGAGCTTGTTGTGATAATAACACGCATTGCCGTACTCGCGCTATTGATCCATCAAAGATACATATCGGGCTGCCGGGTCCTTTCCCCTGCTGGGGTTCCGGAGCCAGGCGGCATGGAAGCGATCCTCCCCGAGACCTGCCACAGCATTGATCAAATCCCCAAACCCTGGAGGCGTTCCATGTCCCACGAAGAGGCCATAGGGCATCTTCTGGGGTCGCGGAAGTTCGGGCAATAAATCGCTGGCTTCGCTAGAAGAGACATCTCCCAAGGGACAATCTCAAGGCGGGACCTCCACGTCAGGGATGACATTCTGGAGAGCATCTGTCAAGGGCTTTCCAGTCTTCGTCGGGATGCTGCAGATGATTGGCTTCCTGAAGCAACGGTGGGCCCGCCGGGCGTCGGCGGGAGGGGTGCCGACCCAGGAATTTGGAGTGATCTTGGTAGCCCTGAGGGAACTCCGGTTTCCAATTCTCCTGGTCGGTGCACTCCTTTTCCCTTCGTACCCTGCTGGCACAGGATTGTTTGACATTTTCTGAAAACAATTTATCAGTACAAAAGTTAGCACATGGCGTCTCCATACGCTCCTACCATTCACATCATAATACGGATTGAATGTTAGCGGTGGGCTGAATACTGTCGGTGATCAGCTAGGAGGCAGCTTTTAACAAAAACATACAAAAACCAGGGTTGAGATGGGAATGGATCATTAACTGGTTTAGCAAAGTGATAGTGATAGACGCCAGATGCGATTGAAACGCTGGCATAAGTCCAGCCTGCACGTAGACCAACAGCAACCGCTCGGATATCTTCGGGTCCACTATGTCGTAGAGCCGGAGCTTCTCGCTGATGTAGCGCTGGACAGGCTTGCCGGTCTTCTGTCGGTAGTGTGTCGCCGGCCCCACCAGAAGGGCCTCGTAATTGGGTGGGAGGAAACTTCCCTGAAATGCCCTTTTCCACTCCGTCCACGGCCGTCCTCGCAAGTCGCGCGTCTTATGGTTGAGCCACAACATTGCGTCATCCTTCAGCGTACGAGCAAACATCAGGGCACGGTTTCGGTCGGACAGCCACTCGCTGTCACATAAGGTTTCATACCGACTCAAGTGATCGTTCGCATCCTCGTCAGGAAGGCTGGAGAATTCCGGCATCTGTGCTTTTCCAAAGCCCTTCGGCGGCGGTGAAGACGATCTACCTTGACGGCTACGAGACCTCCCGGAAATGTCTGGTTGAGTCACGTTAGCATTTGGGAGTTTCCTCCACATGGCTGCGAAAAAGTCATCCCAGTTCATCCCAGTGGGGTTTATGGCTGGTGGTCTTGTTGGCGGGAGTGGTCGTGGCAGAATGGGAGTGTAAACCTTTCAACTGGCGGCGTTCCGTAGGCTCCCAATGGCAGCATTCCTAGGGTTTTGCCATGCTGCAGTTATCCGATGGGGTTGGGTAATGTTAGGAGTGACACGTGGCAGAGGAATATTCCCTTGCCCCCTTGGTGTCGATGTCCTCGTGGCGGCGGTCGCCCCACTGTCATACCGCACATCGTACGGGTAAAGATTGGTGCCGTATCGGCCACGGTGGGGTGCTGTCCACGCTTTACGAAAATTGGCTATCATGTCTTAATTGTCATACAGCTGCCGATCCAATTACGCGTTAAGAGCAGCTGTCCCTTCGGCATCATCATCGTAAAAGTCGTCATATCGTCCGTTTCGTGACGCTATTTTCCCTTGGTTTCAAATGCACACACTTATCTACCCTCCTCTAAATGCGTTAACAAGTCATGTTCCAAGATGGCGGTAAAATGCGGCAGTTAAATAATATTTAATAATATACTGTTCAATAACATAGACTGTCCCAATTCAAGATGGCGGCAAAATTCATCAATTTGGTAATATAGGGGATCCCAAGTTAAGATGGCAGGGAATGGCACTGTGAATGGGAAGTCCCAATTCAAAAGGGCGGTGCAAGTATGGCTGAGACAAAAACTGACTATGCAGCGAAAAGGGCTATCACCATGCGAGTGGGGAAACGGATGAAAAATGTCAAAGGTTTTTCGGAAAATATTACCAGTGTATGGCGGGAGTCTTCTGGGGTGTTTTCCCCTGCACCAATACTGTTGCACAGCCGTAGGATTGTCCACGCGAGGTTAGGCCCAATTGCCCTCCCCTGACAGTTGAACGTTGGAAGTCTCTTTTCCAAGCCAAGAAAGACAGAAAACTGAAGAAAAAACGCACAGTTCGAGGTCGAAGACCTTAGAGCACCTCCACCATGTAATAAGGTTGAGCTACAAGTGATGGTAAAGTCAATGATAATTCCAATAAGAATAAGTCGAAGGTCGTTGGAAAAATAAACAAAATCTTGTTTATGTCAGTAGTCATAATTAACAGTCCCACTCTAGGGGTTAAATTGTGTACTGACAGTTAAGCACCATCAGGATTGCCAGCGAGCGGCTCTGGCATCTAGAGGAAATTGGATTCCCTCGAGGTTCACTAGTGGTGCTTCTAGAAATGACTGTTCAGACAAATAGTATGCATTGAAAATAACTTTATTTTATTTCTGGTTATTGTCGTCCACCAATTCAACATTATTGTTTTTATCGCCACTGACATTTAAGTTTAAAGCTGAAGAGGTCCCCCCTTTGTTTTATTTTCTTACTGTTTAACAGTTGCACTCACCAAGCAGGCTACAGCATTTGCACCCAGTGCTTTCATTTCGGTTTTCTGTAATCCTTGCTAAAGGCAGGAATAGTTTTTAAACAGTTGAGAGACAGAGAGCATCCGGACACCTTTTCGTTAAGTTTATATCATTATATATCACTCTTCTGGCCTCTGATATTAGATGGTCAGAAGGTGTTTGCGTCATCAATATCAAGTTACCTGTCCGTTTTTATCACCACCTAATTAGGGCCAAATGTGTCAAGATTTTTAATTAGTTTTTATTATGTTTTACAGAAATATTTTTTGGGAAAAACTGATATTGGGGACCAGTTTTAACCCTCCTTCTTTGAGAAAAGGGGTTTATTGCAGGGATTTACATGATTAAATGGTTGATTTGTCGAAAAAATGTGGATCACGTTTGTTACTAATTAGCGGCCAATTAATATCTGTCGCCTGTCACCCTTTCTGATTTTATTATCCTATAAAACGATTATCCCTATTTAAGATGCGTAGGTCGACATTTAAATGATTATGCACGTACAATTTATTATATACGCTTGGACTCTATGGGACTGAACTCCCAGGTTGGTTCCAGGTCTACCAATGGGTTTTCATCGCTGGTTTGTAGTGGCTGCCATTATTGGGTCCTGTATGTATGTGGTTCTGGCTTCCGCTTCTACTGGTCATGGAAGGCCGTTCAACCTTTGGTTGATCACCAATCTTGCCCTGATCCACGTAGTCGTAGCGCTGTACTTTCCCCCAGCTCCTTAATGGTCCTAGAAGTTTTGCCCCACAATTGGCATTGATAAGAGAGCACATTAGGTTTAATTATGCGAGTCCAAGTTAGTTTTAAATGTTCTTTGACATCTGGCAAGGACGGGTGACAGAGTCCTGTTATTAATTGGCTCTTGTGTTTAACTCACCATTTGGGTTATAACATTTATTGCTAGCGCTACGTAAATTGAAAGGCACTGGCAGTATTCACAGGTGAGTAAGATCACAGCTCGAAAGGAAGATGGTCCGAAGACCCAAGGTATATCTAATCACCGGTCAATCACTGGTCAGATAAATCACTGGAGGCCAACTGGCCAAATATTGAGTCAGCCCTGTCGAGAAGCTCTTTGCTCTTGGGTGGACAGATACTAACTAACTTAATTTCCTTTCTTTCTTTTTGGCTACCGCATGCAGCGCCCCCTTGCTGAGGTACCGGGTGCACCAAAAGTACAACCACCTTCACACAAGAAGTAGATTTGGATCATTTTTATCCTTAGAATAAGACTCGATTCCCTGTGTTGATTATTGTCGTAAATTTAAAGTATCAATTGGCACATTGGGCCAAATAACAGAAGCGCCATATTGATTTTTGCCCCATTTAATCTGTATATGCCGCCAGACCTCACGCTGCTTATACCATTGACAGTGCAGCAGATGAAAAATCAAAATGGCGACACGCAGTCAGTTGTAAGTGCTCATATAAAATGATTGATTTTAGTAATTATCGCTATTGCTATAGTTGATTCCACATTGAGATGACCAGTACTTGGTTGGTTGGTTTTTGAGGGGATGCTAAGCAACTAAGCTTATATGGCCATGGAAACAGGAGGGGGAGGGTTGAAGAGAGGAAGGAGAGAGTAAGGTGGGAAGGAATGCGGTCGTTGTTGACTTTTTTCAAGGTATTGTCCCAGCATTTGCCTGGAGGAGCTTTGGAATACCACAAAAACCAAAGTCAGGACAGCCGATCTTGGGATTGAACCCAGGTCTACCCATTGTTAAGCAAGTGTGCAAACCACTGTGCAAACCCAGCTGGGCTGACCAGTACTTGTGCCTTTCCGTCGTGAAATGACCACGAAGTAGGTGAGAACTTCAAAAGAGATTTGAATTTAAACCGATAAGAATCTTCTCACTTTGGACAAAAACTTCGAAAGTAACGCAAAAGCAGCTTAACTTCCAGGTCATCTCAACATGAAATGGATTATACCCCGCCACGCTTTCTGACAGGATTGACAGATTTCGATTTCAGGCAGTTTTCCGTGTAGACTATTCCGTGTTTGGATGGCCAGGAAGTTGAGCTTCTTCTTCATCCCATCATTTAGTGATTGGAAAGTGATATAAATCTTATTGGTTGAAATTAAAGTATCATTTGAAATTCTGACCTACTTCTTGACCATCTCAACATGGAGTGGAATATATTGCACTCTCAAATTCTACGTTCTTATTTGTCTATAGAAATAAGAGTGAAAATTTGAGGAATCTGATTGGACAGAATTTAAATATAATGCTATTTTCTTGATAGCATGCTGGTCATCTCAATTTGGAATGGACTATAGGTAAAAATAGGATTTTTATTTTCTCATACAAACAATATAGATTTAATTTTTGCAACGATGTTTTTATGTGGGTCTTCACCTTTAAATCTCTTCAACAGGATGTCTACTAACCTAAAATTCTAAGGGAATTTGTTCCATCAATAGAATACACATGGAAAATTCAGGGAATTTTTGAAATTACTTCACAACACAATGTTAATTATAAGCAAAGTTAGCCTCATAATGATATATCTACACACTCTCAGAAGAAAGCTGACTTATAAACAGGGTTGCTACAGGTCAGAAAAAAACCTGGCAAAGTCAGGGAATCTGAAAAAAGTGTTGAAAGTCAGGGAAAAGTCAGGAAATTTTGCATATTTTTTTAAGAAAGGCTATTATTCTGCCATAGCACACCTATGGAATATTGCAGGCCTATGGCATGAGTTTTCTTCGATGACGGGCATTGCCCCCCACCATTTGCATTAGCTTGCTGATTGTAGGGTACTGAGTTAATTGAATTAAACCTATAGTGCAGCCTAAAGAACTGCAATCTAAAAACAGGGTGTCTGGCAGTCTGAAAAACCTGGAAAAGTCATGGAAATAAATCTAGCGGGAAAAGTCATGGAAATTTGGAAATTTGTCTGGAATTTCATTTAGCACCCAACATTTTTACATGTAAAAACGAATTTCCATGCGGGCTTATGACAATTTAATTATACAAATTTAAAATTTACTGTTAGTTTCAAGCTGCCCTCTGTTGTATGTGATGCATAGTCAGCTTTAATTGAGGACTTGTACATTTAAAAAGGAGGTAAAACCATATTAAATTTTTAAAATTTGTCTGGAAGTTTGATAAAATTTGCCTGGAAAACCTGGCGACTTCACCAGACACCCTGACTAAGGGAATTCGTTTCACTCTAGAATACTCAGGGAA
>JAQFXX010000170.1:0-10231 GCA_034693985.1 Nemasoma varicorne
GATCTGGTTCTATATGTGTGCTATTTTATCTAGGGTAAGATCTTTCCTAAATATATATATATATGGCTCAGGATCAAAATGTGATACAAGATTGATAGGCCTTATTAACGAATTTTAAAATTATTTTTCTTCCCCAAATCAGTTTTTTACATCACAATCATCCGAAACTGAAGCAAATAAGCTGGGCGAAACGTATCTTGGCCACAAGGACATAGAAACCATACGCCATGCAATGGTGGAATTTTTAACTATTAAAAATCCCCAGGCACCAGCCTCCTGGCCAGATTTACATCCGATCAGGTCTGATCCCTACCTAGTATTTGTACATTTTCCCTATTTTTTGAGAGATATTAACTAAACCAATAAAACATTTAAAAAAAATTAGTTACTTGGACATGAACAGTTTATGGAAAGACGCCCCACCTGGCATCAACCACACGGCCATTTTTGTGGAACCGACAGATTCGTACTTGGGGCGTGAGGTTATCCTCGACACCATGCTTCTCACCAAACACATCCGCGTTTTACGAGCTATTAAAGATCGGACACCGCTATTGGACAACTTTAAGGAAATGCCATCAAAATTTTTAGTTTTAGCCAGTCGATCGGGGGATCTCAAAACATATGTCGAGTGAGTAAAAATAAACATTGATAGATGGAATTCCTAATAATTTTGTATTCCTCAATTCAACAGCCCATTTGATGGACTGAGCGATGACAGGTTCAAACCTGGTTTAGGTCAATAGGAAATTTTCAGGGATTTCTTGAGTGGTCAGCCATTATGAAAGGGACAAAATATTGCGGCCCCGTTCAGGGAAAATTCCTGGGGTGCGGGCAAAACTTGAAGTTCCTGCCTTGTGTTAACCACCTGGCCCGTAGATTATTGCACTTGCTGCTTATTTTTAGGATATAGCCTCAGATTGATCGTCCATCAAATTAAACTGTCAATTCAACTCGGTACCTTATAGTCAGCCAGTGAATAGAATGCTTGATGAATTTGTTGGCCTGCTATCATTAGAAGGAAAATTCCATCGTCTAATTGAATGAAAGAAGAAGGACCAATATCAAGTCCGTTTTAGCTCTTAGATCATTACGGGGCCCAGAGTGAACATGCCTTGCCTTCTCCCTGGCGGGAGCCCTGCTCTGCACGAAAATGTCTAAAATACATTCTGATAGTTAGAACAAAAATTACGCAGGTTTTCTTTATGCCATTGGTATGTGATTAGGCTTCTATTTCTTCAAAAATCACCTTCATTACAGAAGTTTAAAATTTTCGGGTGCTGTAGAAAATTCTTTGTTGACATACGAGCAACATTTTATCTTTGTAATTGATGGAAATTATCATAATAAGACAAAAATACCAAATCTCACAGAAACAGTATACAATTACAACCCAGCAAATGGCTATTTCTGCTGGCAGGCCTGTCATCCCTTGCCAAAATAAAACCTTGTGCTTTATTTGACATTTTGGTAGACAGCCACAGGACCCTGCCATATTTTTTTTCCTTCTTTTTCGGGAACTAAATTTATAATTATTATTTTTTTATCCTCAATTTGATAGTGTTGATGAATCCCGGGGTGGTTATGTTCAGTACCTAGAGGATTTCGCAAAGGAAAAGTTGAAATGGAATGGGGAAATCAACATCGACGCAACCAGCAAAGAAAACCAACTAGTGCTACTTTCTGCCCATGAAAAGCAACCGGCGAACAAACCCGTAAACATTTCCTCCGAAACTAGCCTCTTTAACGATTTAGACAAAGTATTTCTACAGGACATTGAAAATGCACTGCATTATACCCTCTGGCAAGAAGTGTTGCTCAAGGAAACAATTGGAGGTGATAAACTAACCGCCTTACAATCATTTGTGTCCACGTTAGCTAAGGTAATTCTGGGAATCTTGAGTTTTGCGATAACAAAATGAGAATATGGAAATATGTAGAGTATTTTTGTTTTTAAATTTTGCTTAGTATTTGCCTGGAAAAGAACAAACAAAATCTTTTTTGAACAAATTGAACGTTTGGCTGGGACAGCCTTCCAGCGGACAGATTTCTGCTGACCAGTTAAAGCAGAAACTAGACGAAATTCAGGTATTTATTTATTTGGCTCATATTGGTCAAACTAAGCATTTTTAGTGCGTTTTATGAAATGAAAAAAATTCCATAGAAATCGATATTTGTCGGAAGGTCTGTGCTGCCAATGATTACGCTTTTTTTCCTTATGGCAGCCACTAACACTGTCTACCTCAAATTTTATCAAAATTATATTTTTTTGGAGTCACTCATGCCGAAATGGGGATTCCATTACCAATGAATAAGAAATTTAAGGTGGTATCTGGCAGCATGATCTGAGCTACACTCAGATTGAAAGTAAACAGTTATGCAGTTTTGCTAGTAGAGGGCAGCACTGTCGGCGATTTAAGTTTACCTGGATGATTTTTCATAAGATATGCATTTCCGCCAACGATTGGCGCCTGAAATATATCCTTAGTTGCTGTTGGTCATGTAAAAAATGCCAATAAACCATTAATTGCTTTCTTAAATTTACAAATAATTCTCATAAAATACTAATTTCCTATTTTCCAGTCTTCCCTGTCATTCCCATTGAAAATGAAGGAGTGGGTAGGATGCAAAGGTAGCCTTCCATTCTTGCGTGGATATCCATGCAGCTTATGGGTAACCTTTCACACCTTGACCGTTTCCGCCTTCTCGCAAGATGGTGAAGGTAAATATCGGCTGCAATTTGCTAATCTAAATTAAACTTAAACATTTCTAATTACAAGCTTCTTTCCTCAGACCCAGACTTCAACCCACTGGAGGTCCTATCCGCGATCCGTGGCTACGTCACAAATTTCTTCAGTTGCAAAACGTGTGTGGAACACTTCACGAACATGTCCACCAACCTGTCGCTTGAGGTGAACAGTCCAGAGGACTCTGTACTGTGGTTATGGCAGGCCCATAACAAAGTGAACATGCGTCTTAAAGGAGATGAGACCGAAGACATGGCCCATCCTAAAGTCCAATTTCCCAGCGACACCCTGTGCACAAATTGTCGCTCGACGGCTGACAGCGGCAGCCAATGGGATTTAACCGCAGTGCTGGATTTTATGTTATTACATTATTCGGAGGAAGAAATTATGGCCACTGAGGACATGGTCAGGTGGGAGGAGAAAAAGGAAGACGTGGAAACGACGCCCACGCCAAAAACAAAGAAAAAAGATAATTTGGAGGAAAATGTGGAAAAGCGCGATATTCATATGAAACCTTTGGCTTTGACTGTTGAAAAAGATCGGCAGCTAGTACAATCTTCCATTTTCACAAAGTGGGGATTCGGAAGTGCAGATATCAGTCTGTGCATTCTTCTTTACGTTTCCTCCATCTTGCTTTTATTAGTGTGTTATTTCTATATTTTAACGAGACGCAGATCGTTGCTCAATTCTCTTAAGAGACGTACCTTAAACATGTTTGCGTAACTTCAGGATCAAAATGGGATTTTTGCTTTAGTTTTTTATTACATAAAGTTTTTTTTTTATTTGTTATTTTATTCGGAGCCTAGGCTATCTAGAGGTAGGGATGGGCAACAGATTTTGCTTATGATTGTAAATTGTTGTACATAAATGTGAAAAGGGAATGAGGTGGGAAACCATAAACTTGGTTTTTGATGGTTTTAAGAGTACAAATTGAATAAATTAAGTTTTTTTTGGGCTAAACACAGATTTTTTTATTAATATTATTACGTATTATATTATGGTTTGTGTTTTGGCAGTTCCAGGAGCAATTGCCGACCTGGGTAGTCTAGAGGCTAACACGCTTGCCTCTGGACCCAGTGATTGCATGTTCAAACTTGGCTTAGGTTGTTACCCTAGCCGAGAGACAGGCCTTTCCTGATAGACTAATGATCTGCCCGGCCATGGAGCAGCGTCAGAGGAGGAAAGCCGGAGAAAGGAAACTTGAACAGAGAGCCTGGCTTTTCTCCAGCGTCTCTGCGTAATTTGCCTGACCAATTGCAGCTACATGAGGATAGGACATTTTCAGTGATTTCCTGGAGTGGAATTTTCTAGCTTACAGATTATTGCACTTGCTGCAATCAGTTTGCCACCTAATATCAAGATAGCTTAATTGTTTGGTTGTAAAATACCAAACTTAGTGGGCCAGGTATGGTGGTCTCGTGGATTCCCCATGCAATGATTGCGGGTTCAAACCTTGCTTAGGTCGATAGGAAATTTTTAGTGACTTAAATCCTTGAGTGGTCGCATAGAGGAATTGGGGACGCTAAATGGTGGTCCTGTACATATATATATGGAAGATTTTTTATAATGCACATAAAAGAACTCCCATTCAGGTTTAATTCCTGGAGTCCAAGCAAAACTCTAATATCTAATTGGCATCACAGGAGGGCGTAAAACGCCTGGCCTTCAGCAGTGTATATATATTAGGCTATAATTGGTTTTGCCGTAATCTTGTCCAAGCCATTAAAATGTCAAAAAACCAACCCCCCAACCAAGATTCAAAATTGAGAGGGAATAATTTACATTATATCCCAAAATGCATTATTTTCAGACAAGTTGCTTGACCTGAATCTAATCAAATGAGAGCATGCATGCATGGTTTTGAAATAGGACATTTCCATTATAAGGTCAGTGTACAACATTATGAAATGGAGACCTCAACAGTTTCATCACAGCCAGAAGCAGAAAACAGCAGCAAGAGTAAGCTTCTATCAGCAATAATTCAGAGATGCAACAGCAGTAAAAACCAGCAAATGGACAATATCCAGAGTGGCATAAAATCCACCTGTCAGACTGCCATCACAAATGGCAACTGCCAAAAGAGATATCCAATGCCAGGTCGTGATCTAAGAATCATCAGGTCCAGCACCGTTCACGGGTTAAAGTTGAAAAGGGAACACAGTCCTCGAGCAATGGGAATTCGGAGCCGATCCATGGGGACTAACTTCAGGTATCGCAGCCCAACAAGAAAAAGACTTTCGGAGGAACCATCTTCACAATTAGATTCGGGTCCAACGCAAAACAACAAAATCTGCTTAATCTTATTTTTCTCAATTTCAATAATGTGTATTTCCATCTATTGGGCGCTTACGGCCGAAACCCAGTGCTCCAACATCGATGCCTCCCATACCAACATGGCCTTTGACATTGAAAATCTGACATTTGAATTAAATGAAAAAGTTTTCGGACAACACATAGCCACACGTGTCCTACTGAGCCACCTGGACAAACCGTACTTTGGTACGCCCCTGGTGCTATCATTTCATGGTGGGACTGGGGTCGGAAAAACATTGGTAGCCCGCATATTGGAACGGCATCTAATACGTCGAAAAGCCAACGTGCAATGGTACTTTCGGGGTTCGGAATCACTAAAGGAATGGATTTTTCGGATGCTTTCGCCTTGTTCAACAAATGCTTTTGTGTTAGATGATGTGGACAGAAATGATGTTGATATTTTAACCCAACTGGGAGATTTCTTAGTCGCGTGGCCAAATGAAAGCAGGCCCACACCGCTGATATTCATTCTGACAACAAATTCAGGGGCAGAGAATATCGACAGAGTTGTTGTCGACCAGTTGAAATTAAATCGAACGAGGGAACAATTGACGATAAGCAACTTTTCTATCCCGGAGGAGTTTTCTCAGATCGCGAATTTTATTTTTGTGCCATTTTTACCGTTAGATCGAGAGATAGTGCTCCTCTGTGCGAAACATTTTTTGGCGGAGTACGACAACTATGGACCAAACATTTCCGATAATCGCCTCCTCGATGGCGTTTTGAGTGCCAAAACATATTTCCCCAAAGATTTTCCAGTTTTGTCTCAAACTGGTTGTAAGAAGATTCACGTTGGCTTATAGCAAATTGAAAAATCATGATTTATTATTATTATCATATTGCAATGTTTCCTGAGCAAATTATAAATAAAATTACTGCTTTTGCAGATATTGGTTTCGGAGGTATTTGTGTAATACCCTTGCAGAAGGAATATGGAATTTCCCTCCCTAAACACCACATTTTACAGCACTGTCTATCTAAATTGGTTTTAAAATTTTAACTAGCCTAATAGAAATGTTTAAAAAAAATCATTTTTAATTCACTGATGAAAAAAGGCATAAAATACTTTAAAAAACCATGACGATTAGCAGTATGAAGTAATAAAACAATTTGATGTCAGAGGAAATTTAATTCATGGACAAATTCAATGCAGTTTCTTTAAAACTAAAAATACTTTTAAAACAGTTTTAACAAATGTGATTTTTGTAATTCTGCCCCATTTTGTATCACTGACTTTTTTTTTTAAATTCCTATTCTAGTTCCCTAGTTTTTCATAGTAACACTGCATGTTGTCATTTCAAGACCATTTGCTACCTTGCACGATTTTTAATTTAAAAAAAAATTGCGGTTTTCATTTTGACCAACTTTGCTCAACATTTTCATAAAATCTGTTTATCATGATCCAAAAACATTCATATCAGCAAATGTGTCAATCCACTGAATATCCCTGGATTTATTTGGCATTTTAAAAATTAAAAAATATATGCACAGTAGGCAGAAACATTTAACGGACAATCACAGCCATTTGGGTTCCCCCCCTCAAAGGGGAATACTCATGCGGAAAAAATACCTGTTTTAGAAAAATGTGTATTTTAATTTTATTAAAAATATTTAATTTTTACTAAATTTGCAGCTTTCTTAAATAGGTTTCTTTCAATTTTCAAATAAAAAATGAAAATCTTGCCGGAAATGCGAGAAACTCGGAGATGACATCAGCCATCACTAGTGAACTATTTATTCCAAGTTGAACTAGAAGATAAAGGAGGAAAGCTGAACAAAATGGATTCAAGCTACTGCATGCTGCTTTAATTCAATTCAACTCAGTACCCCACATTCAGCAATCAAATGCCAAATGGTAGGGGGCAAGTGCCCATCATCAGGATCAAACTCCCTTGTCAGTAGCAACTTTAAACATTATCGTTAAATTGAATTCCTAACTTTAAGTTCAGACTATCGTTGGGAAGACCATTCCATCGTCAACAATATTTTTTGGCATGAGTATTCCTCTGTAAGGAGGTTAGGTTTACATGATCAGTAATGTGCATTGTACGTAGTTAAGTTTTAATAAATTATTTACTTTTATTAATTTTGTTTACTCTTAATTTTGCATGTGGCCTATTGAAACCAATATGAAATATGTTCCTCGCCAAATGCTTTAGTTCACAAATAAGTGCTAACAACAATTGATAATTTGGAATTTAAAAAAAAACAGTTAGTTTGTCAAGCTTTGAAACGTTGGTTTCGATGTGGGATCCGAGCACTAAGTTCCGCCCATTTAGAGGACAAATATTTGTCAAAGGAAGGAACCAAATTCTGCATCTATCCAAGTTCACAGATTAATCCAGGTAATAATCCACTTTTTGTGCAACCCTCTTGCAGCCAACTTTAGAAAATAAGTTCGTGTCATTTGGGAAAAAAGGCATTTCATCGGCAATTTTTTCTATTAGTTTTTGGTCAGGAACCACCTTCCGTTTTCGAAGCTCATCTTTGATGCACTGCTTAACATGCTTCCTTTCCAGTGGCAAGAAAGGGACATAATAATCAATTAGATTTTTATCAATCATCGGTGTATGGTGCAGACCACCTGCAACAACAATCACGACATTTCAGAACTATTACACCCTTTACCAATTTCATTTCTAACCATCAGAATACATTTCTGACTGTTTCTTAGGACTTAGTAATTTTCTGTCTTCACTATAACTTTTTTCTTTGTGTGCATGTCATGGACATAGATCCCCCCATATTGGCCAATTCTTTATTTTTTGTGAAGTAGCTATTCATTAGCATTCAAAGGCACAGTGCCATGCTGATTTTTAGCAGATTTGAACAGAAAATTCAGATTTTCCACAGATTATATGTTTTAAAATGTATTACCAAATTTATTGGGATCTTTAAAATTTAAATGGACAGTTCCTTAAAGGCTTTGCTGTCTATTTTCTAAATCGGCAATATTTGCAGTTTGCAAAAATATATTTATTTTGTTTCTAACACATACCATATTATTAAAAATAATTGATGGCCAACCAGTACCCTGGCTTGCAACGACGTCATCGTGTTTACTCTACTAATGAACACTGGTATGTTCAGTAAAAAAAGTAAATGTATTTCTGCAGACAAAAAATATTACAGATTTTGAAAATTTACAGGAAAACATTGACAGTACTGCCTCTAAGAAGTTAAGAATATTTACAGGATTTATAAAAGAATTGTAGGACTTTACTAGATTTATAGTATTTAAAAAACTTTAGAGAGGGTGAAAATTGATGTGAATATTGAGTTTGGTGACAAATCCAGTGAAAAATGCGACGTAAGATTGAGAAAATATGCTTCCTGGAAGAATTTGTAGAAAAAATTATAAATTGATGGAGTGAATGGTAGACCTGAAAATAGAACTTAAGTGTTCTCCCGTTTGAAAATATAACGTGTTGCCACTGATCTACCACAGGTTAAAACAAATATGTTCTGATTTGGTAAACTGACCAATACAGGAGCATCAATGTCCTAGTTTTTCAAGCAAAAAAAAATTATGCATGAGTAAAAAATAACCAAGTCCCGGATCATTTCACAACAGACCTTTTTCGTTAAATGCACCCCTGGAGATAAGATCCTCCAGATCATGGTACGTAACATCCTCCCTCTTTTTCCCTTCAGCCCAAAACTCGATCATTCTCTGGGTAATTGCTGTTCCGCCAGTATTACTGAAAAACGAGGAGCATACCGTGTAAACCTTAGGTTTAGGTTACCAGGAGTCCATAAAATGGATTTTCACCTTAAGAAAATAAAAATGCTACGCCTGAAATCGGTGCCTTCAATATGATCGTAGTAATCCACGAAAGGCTTCACCGCATCCAGAACTCCTTTCGGCATTTTATCAACTTCGTCAAAAATAAACATGGACAGTTCGCAATGGGACACGTTGCCCATCAGCCATTTTTGCAGATTATCCTTTAGAAAATAATACACGGTCTCATATTCCATTTTAAAGGATAACAATTAACCCTGAATAAGTAAATGCCTTACTTTATATTCTGCTACTTTGTCCTCGTGCGGAAAATGCACTGTGGAAATGAACCAGTGCACAAATTTACTACTGGCACCCTTATGGTATATATTGTCGGCAATTATTTTGCTAACAAAATTTTTCCCTCCACCGGTCCAGCCGTGGAAGGACATCACAAGCGGTTTATCAACCAGGTGTTTTCGCAGATGAATACGGATGGCTTTGACGACCATGTCCTGTACCAAATGCTGTCCGTATAAATGGTCTTCGAAGTCTAAGGCCATCCCTAAAAAGGAGACCTTCAGAATGACCACTGGGAAAGGTTTTAAAAACTAAAAAGGCTAAACAATGGCTAAAAAATTTGAATAAAGTGGGTCTTTGCCGTTTTTTTTTTTTTTTTTTTGTTCGTATTTCATGTCCCAGGAACTAAGGTTATTATTAATATTTAGCGGCCAATGCAGACGGCAAGTGCAATAATCTGCAGGCATGGCATTTAACATCCTCCTATGGCACCAAATCAGAATCTAGGAATTTTGCCTGCACCCCATGAATTCCACCAGAACTTCGTTTAAATGCAAGGAAAATCTTCCGTACACACGACCATCATCTGAAGTCCCCATCCGATGGACAACCACTGAAGGGAATCCCGGAAAATTTCCTACAGACATAAGCCAGATTTGAACCGGCAAGCACTGGGCCCAGAGGCAAGGGCATTCACCACTATACCACATACCCAGGCAGAGGGTCATTGCATAATAAGCTGCAGGAAGAATGCATCGGCACAAGAAATCTGCGGCGGCTTGAATTCCCATTGGCTACTAATGGTTCATAATTATTTTTTCAATAGGGTTTGAGTTTACTTGGTATCTACTGGTTTCTATGGATGCTGTAATAGCATTGTGAGGTGCAAGCTGGGTTGGTTGGTTGGTTTTTTTTACGGCACCAGCAGCAACTAAGGCTATAATTTCAGGCGCCAACCCACATGCTCAAGGCATGGAGGAAGGGTTGAATGAAGGAATGAGAAAATAGTAAGGTGGGAAGGAATGCGGTCGTGGCAGACTTTTCCAAGTACTGCCCCGGCATTTGCCTGCACTTTGAAAAACCACGAAAGCCAAAGTCAGGACAGCCGACCTTGGGATTGAACCCAGGTCTACCCATTGCTGGGCAA
>JAQFXX010000171.1:0-10217 GCA_034693985.1 Nemasoma varicorne
AGTGGCTATATTTACAGTATTTATGCAGGGCTGGCTTTTTATAGATTGCCCTTGGATTCTATCAAAATTGCAATTGTGGCAGTTGACCTCTTCCAAAAGCTTTTTTGGCCTTAAATTGTCCTTTTTCAATCCACTAATGTCCTACTAATTATCTTAATTTATTGATCCGAAATCTTATGGATGGCTTGCATAATGAACTGACAACTTCTGTAGGGTAAGTGCATGGTGGGAGTTACAATCATTGTATTGCTGCTGTGTTCTGTAATACTACATTTAAGTTCTGATCCAAAAATTATTTAGTTTGCTTAATTTGTCTTATAGTGTATTCCAGTATAATGTTTAGAGAGCAATTAAGATCCATCAATTAGCCCATATCTAATGTTGTGTAGTTATTTTCAATTTTCCGAACTATGAGGACTAATTGGATTAATCTTTTTCAACATTTTTATTCATACAAATAACTTCTTTAATTTTGGTACTGATTAGCCAAATTTGTATTAATTTGTAGTTCAAAAACACACTGGCAGCTTCAAAATTGAATATTTTGTACTTTAAAATATTTTTCTTCCCAGCTTTTTGTGGAACGCTGCATTTACTTTCTGATTCATGATATCTCGAGTTTGATGAAAACTTATCGTGAGTAAGTTTTTAGTTGAAGTGTGGAATTTGTCAGAAGAAACTATTTCGGTGCCAGACACCAACATAAAATCTAAAAAAATGGATGACTTCTCCAGTTGTCGTTATTTCTATTCCTTTCGGGAATATTTTGGCAAAAATTTCCGAAATCTTTACATTTCATTGACTCAACTCTCACCACGCACATATCCCACTCCTTTAAGCTTTTTAACGCTCGAACTGTAAATTAGCTTTTTTTAAAATAAACAAACTATCGGAGTTAGTGCAGTAGAGTTTTGACGTATTTGTCCCTTGCCATCCTCCAATAGTATCTAGTCCACGTGCTTATATTTTAAAAGTTATATTTTTTTATTCTGGCATTTTTGGATCTAACATAGTTTAAAATTGCCCCTGCTTCCTCCCCCGCCCTTGTTAGGGATGGCTCCCCAACCCAGAGCTTTTTCTGATTGGTGGGCATTTTTTCGGACATTTGTCAGCGTGGGGGGATTTAAAAGGGCAATCCTGGGCCAACCCGGGTCTGAACGATCTCCATTTGCTCGTTCGTTGCCGTTGTGTCGAACTGTCTTTAATATCGTAGCAATGGCTTTAATTGATAAGGAAGCCCAGAGTTTGGTCGTTAATTACGTCATTTTAATTGTTCTTTTAGTAATATTATGGATTATTTACTTAGGGGTAAGTAATTGCACGGGGTCGGCCACGTGCCTCACTGTATGATATCTTGGCCGTTAGCCACTTCATAGCTCGTTTGTGGATTTGGACTTTTCTAGTATTTCATTATGGCGATTGTTTTACTCTCGATATATAAAGTACCAAGGTGTCTGCTAACCTGGAAAGCCTGGAGTACTCAAGGAATATGGTTTAACCTGGAAAACTGGGAATGTCTGTTAAGACCTGGAATTTTGATGAAAATGACTTCAAAACACAATCTTAATTAAGCAAAGTTGGCTAAAACTATGATTGAGAGTAATGTCCTCGTATTAACAAAATAAAGTTAACTTGTGAATATACTTTCCTTCATTTTCAAATCTTTAATTAATTGAAATATCTAAAAAACCAATAATAAATCATTCCTCAATGTTAAAAAACAGTTATTATTATGTTTTGCTGCTGCTGTTCAACCTGGAAAACTAAAATAATGACCCTGGAAATCTCAGGGAATTCAGTTTGTAAGAATTAAGTACACCCTGAGTACCATTTTTGATAGATGCCCACTGCATTGGAAAACGCTTTAAACATAAGCTGATTCTAGTTCATGGTTGAAATGCCGATCGGTTGATGGTAATTGCCAAAACCCATTTTCATGAGGGGATGCAATGCACCCTTAATAAAAGCCAAGCAAAGTTTTGACGTATTTGTCCTTTGCCATCCTCCAATAGTATCTAGTCCACGTACTTATATTTTAAAAGTTTTGTTTTTTATGCTTGAATTTTTGGATCGAACATAGTTTAAAATTGCCCCTGCTTCCTCCCTGCCCTTGTTAGGGATGGCGCCCCAAACAAACCCTTTTCTTATTGGTGGACATTTTTCCGGACATTTTTTGGCGTGAAAGGATTTAAAAGGCCAGTCCTGGGCAAACCCGGGTCTGTACGATTGCTATTCGCTCGTTAGTTGCCGTTGTGTCGAACTGTCTTTGATATTATAGCAATGCCTCTAATCGATAAGGAAGCTCAGAGTTTGGTCGTTAATTACGTCATTTTAATTGTTCTGTTAGTACTATTATGGATTATTTACTTAGGGGTAAGTAACGGTATTGACCACGGGACTCATTTTTATATTCAAGTGCATCTGAGTTGGCGTGGCCAAACTTCTGCAATTTGAGTTTTTCAAATTTATATTTTTTTAGGAAAATATGAACATACTGGCATTGCATCCCCTATTGAAAACCGATTTTCGACTAGAAATGCCCTAAGATGTTCAAATAAATCCACAAATGAACTTGGAAGTGGCTAATGGCTAAGATATCATAAGGTACATACCTTATGATATCTGATAATGATGGCTAAGATTATCCTTATGATTATATGATAATAATGGCTAAGATATCATACGGTACATACCTACATGTATGATATCTCAGCCATTAGCCGCTTCCAAGTTCATGTGTGGATTTATTTGAGCATCTTAGGGCATTTCTAGCCGAAAATCGGTTTTCAAGAGGGGATGCAATTCAATAGGCAAAAGCCTTACAGATCTACAGTTAACATTTTTTGATGTTTAATTATGAACACATCTCAATTACTTAGCCAGATTCTTTTTACAGCTTGTGTTGATTTTGTCCATTTGGATTTAAACTATAGTGAATTTCATGTGCCACTTCTACTTTAAGTTGTTGAATTATTGTTTAAAATTTGCAATTCAAAGCAGGTAGCACTATTAAGAAAATCTTTACACATTGTATGATATTTTTTACGTTTTGGATAAGAGATCTACGCGGAGATATGTAAAGAGTTTATTTAGACATGGATCATTTCAAGAGCTGGCTTGAATCCAAAAAGTTGATTGTAGGAAATTCTAATTACGTGAGACAAATGCTTTTTTTTGAATTGCCAGTTTCCGCCTCTATTTAAAACGCGAGGCATACATTTCATATTTTAAATTCAAGGGAGGAATTTTAGAATTAGCAAGTACATTGCTTTGGTCCAACGAAGGATACCGTATTTGTTTGACTTGCCTGCTTTCCATAAATTTTATATAACTAATTAATTAGTGCAAGGATTCGCGTACAGATTAGATTAATACTAACCTTAAGTTTATTCCATTGAAAATACAGTATGAAAACCTAAGGTTAAGATTTAAGAGGATTCCTTGAAAAATTGTCAATTGGAACCAAATCACATGTAGATCACATGTGTAAAAATATTTAGTTTCCTGTTTTATATTTGTTTTGTATCAAGGAAACCTTATGATCTGGGTTGGTGAATATGGCTGTTAATGATGTACTGCTTAATGTTTTTGAAAATTTTGTTTCTCTAAATTTTGGGCGTGCCAATTTTTCTTTTGCAATTTTGAACTGGCTCGCAATCTTCTTCCCTCATACTGACTGATAATGAGACTTTCCAATTTTAAAATATTTGGCTCATCCTCTAGTAGGAGATGGATGCCAGAAGTTGTCGATCATCGTCTGCTGGACAAATAAATTGGGTTCCCGGGACGGGGGAAAATGCATGTCGGTTGTGGGGGTCTTCCTTGAAAATGTCGATGCATCATGTTGGCTGCCAACGGAAATAAAAAGAGAGATCAAAAATAGTTTCATTGCCGAGAAAAATATTTGGAGCGATAGGAAAATGTACCAGCTTCAACGAAGGCTGGAATTATGGCCCAGGCCTAGCTGTGCCTTGGTTATAGGTTGTTATGAATGTTATACATGCTGCAAAAATGCTCTTGGAGCATGTTTTGGAGTTGCAAAACTAAAAGAAATTGAAGAGAAGAGGGAAAAACTGATTTCATTAACTGAAATCAGTTTTTAGCCCTTCTTTTACATAATTGTATTTGATTCTGAAGAAAGGGGAAGAAAACACAGAAAACATTTAATCAGGTTTTTTTGCATAAGTAAGTTTGACACTGAAAATTGTACAGAATGTAGATTTCAGCAGGTTTTCTCCTCTTTTTTTCCCTCCATCTGATCATTACGTAGTATGTCCAAAGGAGTGTCCCCTTTCGTAAACAATCATAAAAACACATGCTATTTTTATTTATTATAATTTTATCGTTATTTTAAATTTAATAAATATCCAATGCACTAGAAATATTCTTTATACTTAGTTTTTTTAATGTGATGAAAATACAGTATTACAGTTTTTCCTTACACTTGAGATTAATTGAAGATATTTCACTAAAGAAACTTAACAAAAAATGAGTGATTCGTTATAGGTCAAAATGTTACTTGAAGTTGAAATTATTATGCCGAAAACATGTAAGAAATCACAAAGGCAAACTTGCAGAAATTTTTCAATATTTCCAAAATGGACACACCTATTTCATTTAAAAAAAAACTAATGTGATTCTTGATTCATATTTTTTTATCTCTATTATGTGATGTTTCAAATTGCATCAATTCAGTTTCATTTGTCATTTCTCCTTCATGTAAATTGGTCTTAGAAAATCTGCCCCTGAAAGTGGGGAATTGGAGAACACACATGACACTTGTGATTTGCTGGGATGCCCAACCAATAATATGGCCACCCATTTTTTCCATTCAATTGTACTCTCAACAATTTGGCTTTTATAAATTTCAATTGTACCCGAACAAGAAGAATTCATTCAAAGTAGTGAGGCCTATTCTTATTTACAAAGAGTGCCAATGTTTTTCGAATTGTATTTTTAGTAGTTTAAAATTTATAACGGTTCTGCATAGTATATGTGCCAACATGTTTAGAAAGAATGCTTATCTGATGGAGTGTTTGCTGACTTTGGAACCGAAGGGGTTGAACATTAGTTTGCCAATTAAATTCGCGGGTAATGTACATGTATATGGCCCCCTATTCGGAATGACAGGAGGGTGGATTTGGGTAGATGAGCTAGCTGTTTGATTAATGGTGCCTAATGTTATCCTCCAGTGTATAAAAACAGAAAACTGGGCGAGTGTGTTTGCATGTCACGTTTCTGTGCTTTGCCCAAATTCAGTGAAACTTTCCGTCTTCTGATTGGTGAACTTTAAAAAAGTGCCATTAACTTATTTCACGTTGAATTCCTGTGTTTTAAAGCGACGAGCACCGAGTTCCACTTTTTCACAAAGTTTAGATCGCAACTAGATTTTGCATTGTGTAGAGTAGTGGGAATCTTCTCTCTGGTTGACCAAAGAATTAGCTGAAACTTTATTTTTAAAATGGCTCTGATAGATCGAGAGGCTCTTAGCTTGTTTATGAATTATGTGGTTTTAATTATTTTGTTATTGATTTTGTGGATATTATATCTGGGGGTAAGTACGGTGTGTCTCTACCCCAGCCTATTTCCATCACCAAGCCACAAGCACCTTTTTACCCCAGCACCAAAATTCCAACAAATCTCGAGCCGATTCCCTTAAACCTCCAGCTATACATGTTATATGTTTTCATACATTATCCATCTAAATAATTCCTTCTAATCCAATAAAATATTACCCCCTCCCTGTCTCTACGATATTTCAGTGTTTTAGTTAGTCAACGTGAAATGAAAACGTTGATTTTGCCTCTATCGTAATAATTATGTGTACATGTAGCTAGTCTTGATTAAATTTAATCCAGCAAGCCTATACATGTAGCATAATTATGTGTTAGAATAACATTAAGAAACGGAATAGTAATGGTTTTTATATTTTTTTTTCCTTAAGTGAAAAATTAAAATAGGCCTATTCAAGTTTTTTCTTTCTTCTGGATGAATTTGAACCCTTTTTAAATATTTATTTAAAGGATTAAAGAGGTTAGCAGTTTTTTCTTTAATTAGCTAACCACTTTTCAAAATTAGCTAAACAACTTTTCATATTTTAAAGTATTCAGTTATTTTTAAACTTTTTATATTTTAAAAAGTTTTGGATATTTTCAAGTCTGATTTTTTTATTATTCATCTATAGAAGCTAATGATGTAAACCTTAATTTTGAATTGTTATTTTATCGCGACTCAGGTCCCAATTTAAATTGAAGGAATTTGGAAGAAACTTTTCGTCCTTTCTCGCTTCATGTTTGTTTCCCTCAAATGCGGTAAAGGAAACAATTTTCAATATATTTATTTCGTTAAGGTTTTTTATTTATTTATTTTTAAGCTTTCGTTGTGTGTTGCACGTTTGTTTGTTTTGTTTGTAAATCCAGGGTTCTCACTTTATAGAAAGTCAGAGAAATTCATATAAAACTAACAGAAAAAGCAATCCAAATCAGCTATGGTAGATCAGGCAAAAAATGCAATTTAGTTGAGATTTAAAAAAAAAATTATAAAGAAAGGAGATAGTTTTTTTCTATTTCTTTTTTTAAACGAGTTATCATTTTTACAACTAAAATATAAAAGACAAATTGGTTGATACGGGTTAGGGATGCGACAATAAATGTCAGTGAAGGTCAAGAATGTTCAGGAATATGGAGAGTTAATAAAAAACTAAAAGAAAAAAAACTTAAATTTCCCTTGCAGCGATCACTAATAACTTCATCAATGAATAGATAAGAAGAATGTTGTGTATGATTTGAACCCTTGTTTCGATCCAGGCACAACACATTTATTTTTTATTAGTGCCGAATCATTGGAAGACATTATGATTTCCAGATATTTCACACAGGACTTTTCCAGTTTATCGCACTGGTTGGGGTTTTCTTAAACAAAGCGTATTTCCTGTGAATGAAGCCAAAAAAAGTTTTGGCTTAGCTAAGCTAGAGGAGCATGCAAGATGCATTGAGCAAAACAATTTGCAAATCATCAAATTGGTGTTGAGAAAGTTGATAAGATGAGTGGCAAAATGCAGGCTGGATGATTTCTACAGCTATAGACCTAGTAGAATTTTGGATTATTATGATAGTTGACTATTATTATCTTAAAAGAGGGCTGCATTTCTGTGAGGATAGGCAACACATGTCTAACATCTCCCTCTGCCCAAATTTGCTGCTTATATACCGACCTTGGGATGGTTCACATGACTTGTTTACACTCCCTAAAATCTGTCGTCCAAACTAGCCAAAAATGTATTTGGAGATATTTTTAGACCGTTTTACGAGAAACTGCAGTCTATAGCGCATTGAGAAGTCTCTCATGTGAGCTGAAAAATGGAATAAAATTCTAATTTTAACCAATGCACTTGCTTAGATTTCCACGTGCATTTCTTTAGACTAATAAGAAATGGTATTCGAGCACATGACTGCTCAAATTTGGGACATCTCAATGTGGTATAGACTGCAGTCGTTTCACCCCTCATATTACGGGGGCAGAACTACTGTTGCTATTTTGAATGGCCCATCCCACACTGACAGACAGACCAACAATTATTATTATTATTATTATTATTTCAGGCATGTTTCCATTGCAACCTAAATTCATAAAGTATTGATAGATCTCTCCTACAGAATTATATAGTTAAAGACAGAAGAAATCACTCATTTTTGTCCCACTTTCCTGTTACTGGTTTATCTTTGACTGAATTAAAATGTTTTGATTGTTTTTTCGTTTAATTTGTTGATAATTATAACTTTAATTTTTGCATGGAGAACATATGTTGCTGTAACTAGTCTCTGTGTCTATCAGCAATGATTATAATTGTGAAACTTGTATTTGTTTTTATTAATGCATGCTAATGTAGTGTTATTAATCTTTCTGCAAACTTTTGAGATGATGGATATAAGGTTTGGTCTCCTCTGTAAACCCTCAGATCTAAGCTAAATCTCTAGATAAGGGTATGTTAATAATATACCTGGTTTGCCAAGCAAATTTTCTTTTGAATCTGTCAAAGACCTGTGCTTTTTCCTTTTTATTTTTTATCTCCTTTTCAGTTTTTTTCCCTGGCCCTTTTTACGTTTTTGGGTAGCATTGAGCTTCCGATTTTTCTGATTATTTAAGTTTTCATTTTTAAAAATCAATATGAACAAAATTTGCATTCTATTTCAATGATTGTGAATGTTAATTTTCTGTTTTTGAATTTTCAGGTATAATGTGATTGACGTAAAACATGAGTATAGCACAATGGAGAGGAAGCCCCCCTTTATGTAGCACATGTGGTCAACCTCATCCAAATGGAGAGCCCCATCTGTATAATTATAGCGAGGAAGTGGACGAAGACCTCACCTGCCATATTTGCCTACAACCCTTAGTTTCTCCAACTGATACCAAATGTGGCCATACTTTTTGTCGAGCTTGTTTGACCAACTACCTCCGAATTCAGCCGATTTGTCCCATCGACAGACAACCCTTGACACCATCTTATGATTGCCAACCAGCGAGTTTAATGGTCAGAAGGTAAGCTGAAATTTTTTACAGGACATGATTTCTGTATGTTTGATTGACGAACCTTTAGTAATTATCTTTGTGGTTTTTTTTCTATAACAGGCTATTGGACAAATTAGAGGTGGAATGTCCTAACTTTTCATTATGTCATTCAAAAGTGGCTAGAAGTGAATTGGAGGCTCATTTGAACAACAGGTAAATGAACTACGAGGATATACTAATTTCAAGGGTGCCAGACTATCATATTTACTCAAATGTTTACAAAAATGTCCTTATTTATATCCTTTATTAAAATATCCTATATTTTTTTGGCCAAAAAATAGATGTCCAGGTGCCATATTTCCTTGCTTGCAAGCTTGTTTTGGTTGCACATTCCAAGGAAACTGGCAACAGTTACAGCTCCACAATAATGAATGCAATTTCCTAGAAAGTAAGATATTTATTTTAATTTTCTAATGGCATACCATAATAATTAGTACTTGGTCACTAAGAATTTATGACACAAATTTTGCAGATGTGCAAAATGCATTGCAATCGCCAATTTTAGAAGGGCACATCAGCAAGATTGAAATCCCACGATCACCTTCATCTGTTCTCGGCATCAGCATAGTCGGTGGCTATGATTCTCCTTTGGTGCGTGAGTCAATGAAATTAAATTTTATTAAAATGCTTTCTTAACCTGTTTTTATGGTCTCTGAAAATGAAACCATATTTTGTGCTAGTTAGTTTTTTTATGTTCGGAAAATAAATAAGGAAATTATAATTAAGTAGAATTAGATAATTTAACAAATCAAAAGGAACAACAAATGTGACTATTGCAAAATATTGTACAAACAACTGGGATTAGATTTGAAGAAATAAAATTTCAGAATTATTGCAGAAAAGGTGCAAAACTAAAATTCCCCTAGTGAGAGAGCGCAACAGTTTAGATATTTTTCTTGAATGTAAATTATATTTTACGCATAGGATTGTCGAAACGAGCCTGGCCTACAAATCCACTAACTCTTCTATTTATAACTCGAGTCAAGAACAAGGGCAAATAATATTCCTGCAGCTGTATGTTGAGTACTCGAGATTCCGAGGGAGGGAGCGAGGAGAAAAAGTTTCTCTGACTTAAGAGTGTTGATGTAGGGAGCCCTCAGGGGCACTGCCTCGTTCGACTAATAAGGTGGTGTGCTTTGCCAAAAAGATGCTTTTGGCAAAGATCGGGTTACCTGTCAATTGTAGCATGCCAATATCATATAAAGTAAGTGCAGTTTTAGTGAAAAGCAATGAAGAAAAAATAAGAAGAAGTAAAATATTAAGTTAGGGTAAAAAATCTTAACAACTGGTTCTATTTTTGTATTTTGATAAGTATTAATTATTTAAGCATTAATAAAATGTCAGCTTATTTTTTCTGATGAACGGGTGTTTGGAATGGAATAATGAATCCAAAAAGTAGATTTTGGCATAATTTAAGGAAGACAATATTTATTGACAGATGGACACAAATATTGATGACTGGAGCATTTTTCATATTACGAAACATGCCTAAGTGCAACAAAAAATGATTAAGGGCAAACCATATTCAATTGAGAAAATCTTTTCACTCTTTTATTTACAGAGATGCATAATTATTCAAGAAATTCATCCTGGTGGAATTATTGCTAATGATGGACGCCTCCAGGCTGGGGATCAATTGATTGAGG
>JAQFXX010000172.1:0-10190 GCA_034693985.1 Nemasoma varicorne
ATTCAAAAATAGAATCTAGATGGCACCAGGAGTGAATTGGGTCTTTTCAATCAAGCCGAGAATATGCCTTTAATGTGACTTTAGTTTCTAATATTTTAATTCCCAATAATCTCAGTGAAAATAAGCATGCTTATTCCAACCCCCTGACTGAGCTCCGAGCTAAGAAGGATGCTTACTATTGGTCCCTATTTTGGCATGCTATTAGACAATAAAATAATAATCTTCCTAACTATGGTCCAAATTTGTAAGGAGCTCAATTTAACAACGATGTTTAAAGTTGCTAATGATACGAGAATTTTCTCCCGATTCCTCGCTTTGCGTTCTACTACGTACCCCCCTACCAAATGTCTTTTACTTGCCGACTGCAGGACTCCTTGGTTGAAAAGGATATGGCTCTGTTTGGCCCTTTATGAGGGTCATGGTTCATAGGGAGAGTCCGTTTTAAAGCAAGACTGTGAAAGCTTAGTTAACATTGGCCAAACTTCAGCGATTTTGGGCAGAATACTCAGGCCACCAATATAGTGCCCAATGAAAAATACTGGTCCTTACTAGTTATAGCCTAAGATCCATTTAGTGGAAATTGTGTGGCTTTTTATTATTTGCACAGAAATACGTTTTGGCAAAATACAAAAGGACAAAAATTCTGATAAGTGTACAAAGAGCCATTAACTTGAAGGGCCATTGCATTGGACCATATCCAAAGGGCCATTTCAATGAAAGCATGGAAACTTAAGAAAATTACACACACAGAAAATTACACATCTATTCACAGAATCGATTCTGTGAATATACTGTATACACGTACAGTATATTTGGCCAAATAACTTTTCTGGTCCTTTTCATTCGGCTTGGGCCTAAGGGCCATTTTGGTAGGCAATTTAATGTAAATAGCAAAGCATTCAATGCAAATTTTGCCAATTTGCAGATCATATTTTTATACTGAGCTGTGGTCATTTGCTATCTTATTTTCTTCTTTTTTTTAGAAAGAACCCGTGCTTATCCCCTTCCATCAGCAGGATTGCTGCCCATGGCTCTGGATTTGTGTAAAAATAATGAAAATGATGGACCCAGAGGAATCGATGAAAATGGATTTCCAAAAGTTAACGTTTCCAGGTAAATCTATTTCAACCTTGAAAAAGTTTTCTTAAAAGATAAAAAAAATCTATATTATTTCCAGAATTCAAGGGCTTCTTTCAAAATTAGACAATGTGGCTAAATCCCATAACCTCTTTAAATTTCACATGACTCTGGAGGAGTTGAAAGTAATTCCAGAAACATATTCTCAAATTATCGACGATTTTCTGGCAATTCATGAGAATGCAAAAATTTTGTTTAGTGAGTGAACTTTTAACCTTTGTCATTCCATTTTTTTTGGAAATTTGCAAAACAAGTTTATTCATTGATTTTCTACATTCTTGAGATTTTCCTCTGAACGAATTATTTGGGAATCCTAATGAAGTGACTTCGATCCTCATTAAAGATTTTTCGATGCAACCTCAATCAGCGAATCAACTAGCAAATTCCTCCTTAAGCTCTATTAAGGTACCCTAGTTGTTTATTTATTTATGAATTTCTTTGTTATGTAATTTTGCATTTATAAAACAAAAATCTCTTGCATTTTCCCCATGCAGTTAGCAAATGGAACAACGTACAATCTTTTACATATTTTGGAAATATCTTTACTAAACTATTTGAAATCAAATTCTTCTTCAGCGATTGGTTATATTTTAAAATTTATTCCATCATATATGCTGCAGTCTCATGAAAAAATAAAGGTAACAATTAGAATTTGAAATTCATAAATTTTAAAAATTTGCTTAGTTATTTAGGATTTCTGACTAAAATTGAATTCAATTTTGTTTTCCACTGTACTTAGCACCTTTTATTTAACCAAATTGAAGCCTTATTATGTGCCAATAATACTTCTGCTAAAGGGTATTCAGGCCTCTTTTCTGATCCTATGGTATTAATTTAACACTTTTTTTGATTTGATGAAAAAATGTATGTAGAAATGTTCCAAATTATATTGTACAATTTTAGGACCAATTTTTAAATGCACTATGTGTATCTCGTTCTGAGGAATGGGGAGCTACCTTGGCACTTTTGTTGGACAACTTGGATTTAGGTAAAGCTGCTCAAAGGGTAAGTTGGGGTTAAAATTTCTTTTTTTACATCATCCTAGTAGGTTTTAAAAATCCTATCATGTTGCTTAAAATTTAAAAATTTATGAATATTTTTACTTTTATTTACAAAACTTACAATTTACTAAATTCATAAAAACGCTTCTTTTGTAAATCCTGGAGTGTTGCTAAATTGATAAACTTCTATTTATTTATTTTTTTTTTTTAAAATAGGCCTCTATTTAAAAAAAAATTATGGATTATTATTTTTGGTTATTTATTTATTATAAATGTTTAATAAATTAAAATTAAATATTTATTTGTATACCATATTATTTGATATTATATTATAAAATATTTATTTGTTATAAAAAACACTTATTCTTCTATTTCTGAAATTTAACAAAATCTTGGAGTCTTGCTTAGAAATTAGAAACTATTTTTATTTACAGTATTTATTATTTCCCACCGATATATAGGCTACGTTATTTTTTTATTGATTTCTGAACAAAATGTCCGAAATATGATATTTATAAAAGCAATCACTTTTTTTTTCTTTTTTCTGTAATTTTGAAAAAAAAAAGTCCTAAAATGTTGCTAAAATTAAGGAACTTCCATCTATTGAACTTTATTTGAGAATACCAACATTTTCACTTTTATTTATTTTCTCTAAACATTAGGCAATTTTTTTGCCTTTAATTTCCAAAAGTCCTGGAATGTTGAACTTAAAATTTGGAATCTTTAAGATTTTTATATATAAAATTGACACTTTATTAAATTTTGCAGTAATCACTTAACATGATGATTAATTATGAAAAATTATGTAAAAATCCGAAAATGAAACATTTTGATACCGCGAAGGAAGCACTGAAATTATGGAATATTGCTTATTTTAATATGGAAAATGAGAAACTATTTTCTGAGATTTTTTGGAGAAAAAAATTGATGTTTAATAAGAATAAAATAAATAATTTATTATTTGCAGATGAATTTGTTGGATTTAAATTTTCCCTTTATGGTCAAACGCCACTCTCACAATGTGAGTCATTTACTGTACCTCCATTCTATTTTAATATATACTATTGGAATGGCTGGAAAATAACAATTATTTCATTAATTTTTTCAACTTTCAGCTGCTAAATCTTTTGAAATTTATGAAATTTTTGGAAGAATTCTCAGAATTGGCTAGCGAATTGCGTTTGGGGTCGCAAGAGTGCAGTTCAAATAATAATGGTACAGACACAAGTGCTGAATCGGAACCGGAACAGGCAAGTATCTAAATTATTTTCAATCTTTTTACTTTAAAGTTTGACTGAAATTTCATAATATTCATACATGTCATCATTTTAGGAGAACTTTATGCTCCTTTGGGATGGTCTGCAGCGTTTTGTCTGCGGAGAAAATATCTCTTCAATTTCAAAAACATTAAAAAATCAAAAAGGTTGATATGAATATTTAAAATTTGATGGATTTTGCATACATTTGTAAAAAATTCTGATGTAATTGTTTTATTTAATAGTTGGCGGAAATCTAATAGAACAGTTATTAAGTCATAAGGAAGAATTGAGGCTCCTCAGTCATATTTTTAAGGGAAATGTTAAAATAATTTATGCCCCGAATAACACTGCTGCTGACCAGATCATCAAACAGGTAAACAAACAATTTCAATTTTCAGGGAAAAAAGTAAATAAGTTTCAGCTGGACATCAAAAATTTATTATTATTATTATAGTTCCCCTGACAATGAATTTTTTTACCTTTATTAGCCAATAGATTTGTTCCTAAAAATCTCGATATGATTTTATTTACTCTCTAATAAGTTTGGAAATTTCTAAAAATTCACATTTTATGAACAAGCTGCCCCTATATATAATTTGCCGACTGTGCCGCAATTAATCTATCAGCCAAACTGCTTATGCAGTTCAACATAAGCGACTCTCACATGACCATTAAACAATTATGCAGTTTTTGCCAATAGTGGAAAGGACAGTTCGCAGCCGGCTGTTCATAAAATATCAATTTTTTGAAGCTTCCAAACTTATGACTGAGAAAAGAACCTCATTTTACGTATTTTTAGGAAGGTAAACAATTTTTAATGAAAGGGGGCCTTCTTTCCTTATGAATCAATGGTCAAGAGTGCATTTAAGAAACTGCAGAATGAATCTGCAAAGTGTCATTAGATACCGATTCCTTATGTCCCAAATAGATTCTTGTGTATTTTCTGGGACATAAACCATGATACACGTGACTCCTTTAGGGTTAAAGGTCTACCTAGCTATACTCGTAGGTCAAATGACTGCCTCGACCTCTCAAACTACTCACCAATCTCAAATCTGTTTTCAAATGTCATTTCCCTGTGCCTCGAATATTTACCACTAACTAAATGTATATGTGACCTTCCCAAGACTGTTTTAGGGTCAAAGGTGAAGAGTTGTTCTGTTTTAAGCACAAGTTCCTGATGTCCTGTGATGTTATAATTTATCTCAGTTATCCCCTCTCTTTTTGGACCAACTATGTCAAACGCTTGTATCTCTGAAACTACCGGGCCAATCCCTAATCTGTTTTCAGATATCAGTTCCTCGTGTTTCAAATAGTTAATGGTTGATTACTTAAGATATTCACGTGACTTCCACGGCAAAGGTCAAAGGCCTCCATAATGAAAACTACTGCACCATAGGCTGATCTCCAATCTGGTTTTGGATATGAGTTTTTTATGTTGTAAAAAATTGCAAATGTATTTTTATGCATATTTATCAAACTACAATTTACAAGATTCTCCCTCCCTTACCAATTGCCTTTACTCGATGATTGTAGGGTACTAAGTTGAATTTAATCGAATATGTCTGCTCCTTCTGGTAATACTGGTCCAATATTTATTATTATTATTATTAAATTTAGGCGAATTCAAGTTTTCACATCTTCTATAACGCCACCCAATATATCGACAATTTCATGTTGTGCGTTCAAGAATTCAAAAACTACATTACAACTGACGTCATGGAAAAGAAAATCGATAAAGTCATAAAGGTGGGATTGAAACTTTCTTTTCTTATATTTTTGGGAAATATTATTTTAAAATCTGTACGGAATTGTTTAATTTTTATTTTTTCTCCTTCAGATAATAAATGGACATTTTGCTTCTTCGGATTCCAGAGACAGAAATAAAAGCATCAACATCTCAAAGCTTCTGACCAAATTTCTGTTCCGGGAAAAATCCATCCTGATCGACCAGCTTGACACCGCCCAAAATACGGCTTGCCAAATCCAGAGAATTCTTCCCAAACACTCCATGAACTTGTTCCGGGGTTTCCGGGATGAAACGGAGGCCCTGAGCTATTTTAAGGAGAAGGCCTATTTTGAAAATGTTACCATTTTTGCAGGTAAGTCCTAGAAAAGTACTGGAAAAGTATCTAGTATATCGCCAATCAGAAATAAGTTTTAATCTCTTGGAAAAACGAAAATTTGTTTGTCTATGGGAGTTAACATGGACGAAGTGGCCTGTTTTCGCAGTACTTTTTAATAAAATATTAGGTGAATTTTATAAATAAAAAGAAAAAACAAGCATTTGGCAATCTAATAGCAAATTTCAACCACTAGTAGCAAAAAAATTATGTTTAGATTTAAAAACAGTCTAAAGATATCTAAAAGAAAGATTCTAAAATTATACTTTTTTGCTAATTTGTTCCATCTAATCTAAAAAATTCACATTTTAGGTATAATATTCCGTATGAATGGCGATGGGACCATGCCAAAACACATGACATACTCCATACGTCAGAACGCAACTCTGACTCCGCAGACTTTCCGCATACGACCTCTCTTCTGGTCTCCATCCCCAAGCTCCTACGTTCAAATGTACTACAAAGCTGGTTTTGTATGGATGCAGGTACGTATTTTGTTTTTTCTTTTTTTATAAGGGAGGTTGATCACTCGCTCGGGAATACACGGAAGTGTTTTGGTTAAAACAATTCAGGTAATATACAGGTAAATGAGAAAGTAATGAATATCGTACCAGTCAGTCACTGAAACAGTTAAAAAAAAACACTAAAGGAAAAAAAATGAGGTGAAAACGGAATACAGGGAAAACACTTTTGATTGAATTCAATTCAACTCAGTACCCTACAGTCAGCAAGCAAATGCCAAATGGAGGGGGGGGGAGGTGGGGAGAGGCAAGTGCCCGTCATCAGGAGGAAACTCCCTCATCGGTAGCGACTTTAATCATCATTGTTAAATTGAATTCCGAACTGCAAATTTCGAATTCGTTGGGAAGGCTATTTCATCGTCTAATAGCATGCAAAAAGCTTAAAAATTCAGGGGAATTTGGTAAAACATTTAATTTACTGCTATTTTTAGCTTATAAGTTGCTGTTTGTGCCTTAAAAAATACTAATTAGCCAGCCACTAAAAAACTTAAAAAAGACTAAGGAAAAATTACTAAGGAGAAAACGTAATACAGTAATACAGAAAAAACTAAGAACTTTTTAACTAAAAAAACTCATGGAAAATACAGTGTACAAGAAAACGGAAAAATAATTAATATATTTCTATTTTTACCTTGTTGCTGCACCTTTAAATATTATCAATTAATTAACTGGCCACTGAAAAACTTACGAAGACTAAGAAAATATAGAAAAACAAGGAACCCGTAACGTAAAGTCAAGTATTAAAAATGTGGAAAATTGTAGAATAAAAAAATAATTAACAGGGAAAATCTCACGACATGCTCTAGAAAACCGGGAAAATTAAACTTAAACTTTGTTATCATTCTGTAAGGGGTTTTTCTGTTAAATCAGCAAAATTAACCAGATTTATTTTTCAGCAAGTAAATGCCAACTATTATTATTATTACTGTTTATTTATTTTTGCAAAATTTATGTTCTCTTCTTTTTCTTAGGATGTTATTGACCGGGCCATCATTTCCATACAGTCGGGTCGCAACGTTATAGATCCTGGAGCCTATGTCCAGCAATTTCCGCAACCGTGTTACATTTTTGACAAGTACGTTAGCAATTTTAGAATTTTTCTGAAGAAAAAAATTTATTAACAAAAATCCAAATCATTAAATTTTAATATCACGAGATAAATTACAATATGTGGCTTAATCCGGATTTATCCTTTTCTTCTTTCTTTTCCCCTTTTCCTTTTCTTATTTATTTTATATTTGTTCCCGTGATGCTTTTTCTTTTTTTACAAACATTTGGATTTTCTTTTTTTTCTTTCTTTTTTTAAAAAATCTTAAAATTTCCTGAAGAAAGTACCAAATTTTACATTTAGGAAATTGTAGATACTCTGTTTAGATTCTTTGAATTTAACGATTTGCCACCAAATTTCAGATTTTTCCAAGTTATTAAGCACGTCATGTCACTGGTCCTTACCACGGCCTGGATATATAATGTGGCTATGCTGGTTCAGAATATAGTTTATGAAAAGGAAAAGCGACTAAAAGAGGTAATAACATCAAGAAATCTTCTGAATCTTTTTGAATCTAGTCAGAATTTCCCAAAAACAATTTTTTTCAGGTTATGAAATCTATGGGACTCACTGATCTGATTCACTGGTTGTCATTCTTCCTGGTCAGCTTTTTGCAATTTTCCATATCTATTGCCGCACTAACTGCATTGCTAATTTCGGGTGGAGTTATCCAGTACACCAGCTCCTGGTTCCTTTTTTCAATTTTGGAGGTTTATGCCTTGGCCACTATTGCCTTTTCGTAAGTTGTGCATTTTTGCTTTCTTTTTCTAGTTGTTTGGGGAGGGGACAAGAATACCCAAATACTTATTGAATTTATACAGTCAGGGTGTACCATTCTGAAAAATTCGAAATTTTCTAGGATATTCTTCCCTCTAGGGTTTTCTGAGCAACTCCAAAACTAACTCAGAAGTTTCAAATAAGTCTAAATTGGGTCAAAAAATGGCAAAAGTTGGAGAAAGGAGTTCACTGCCGTCTAGTCCCTATATAAGAATCCATTTAAAAAGATATATATAATAAGATTTAATTAATAATGTAAATATAATTAATATTATAATAATTGTGAAAATGTGATAAAAAATCAATTTATTGCGAGAAGAAATGGGAAATACCATAATTCGCTATAGGGAAACAAATGTGAAAAAACCAAAGGTTTCGGAAGATACCAATCATTGTGTTTGTGGTTTTCTGAACTAAATTCTCAGGAAATTTTATCAGTCTTAACTATGGAAAAGCTGCTCTTTTGTGAGACGTTTGGCTGGTTTCCTTGGGACTGATAGAAATATTAAACAAAAAATTGCATCTATTTCAGGTTTTTGATAAGTACGTTGTTCTCCAAGGCGAAATTAGCAGCGGCCTGTGCAGGAATTATTTATTTTTTGTCCTATATTCCTTGCATTTATGTGATCATCAGGGAGGACTATAACTTTATAATGTTGCCAACATGGGGCAAAACACTTGCGGTAAGTGGAAATTCTCCGAATATCTTTGAATATTTGACCCAAGAATATGGTAGATCTCTGTGCTATAAAAAACTGAACTTTTTCAAGCGATTAGACATTTTTCTACTTGGGCCATTCCAACTTAACCTTTAGTTAATAAAAAGAAAGAAAAAGGAAAACGAAATGGCAAGGGTGTGGGCACATTTTAATATTGCTTATCTATTTTTTTTTTTTTAAATAAAAATTCAACTCAAAATTTAGTAAAATGTATGCTGTCGGAATGCCTTTACTTTTATAGTATAATTAATGCGAAAAAGGGACCTATACAGTTATTGACCCTCTCCATCAAAAACATTAATATAAAAACACATTCATTTGTAAAAAAAATTGGTTTTTCAATATTTTTTCCCAAAGAAAGCCAAATAATTGTCAAAACTGGGAGGTTTTTAAATTTTTGTGCAATTTATAAAAAGCTATGAAGAGATATAAAAACTCATGAAGATATACCAAAAGTTATGATGAGATGTAAAAAGTTATGAAGATATATAAAAAGTTCTGAAAAAATATATAAAGTTATGAAAAATATTAAACGTTAGCAAGGAATATGAAAAGTTATGAAGAGATATAAAAAGTTACATGTTTTTGTTTAATATAGAATGAAAATACGCACTTCTATTTCATATCATTATTTGGCTTTAATACTTTATGAAAAAATGTTAAAAACACGAAATTATTATCTCACAAAAGAATATCCTCTTTTTGGGTTAAAAAACGGTTCATCTTGCCACATATTTTGAACGAAAATGCGGACAAAATTTCCAATTTTTTTAAAAAGAGAAAGAAATTTGTTATATTTTATTTTTCAGTGCTTGCTGTCCACAACGGCCTTTGGACTGGCATCGAAAAATCTTGCCTACTATGAACAGTCTGGTGCAGGGGCCAGTTTTCAGAACTGGGGTACATCTCCCATCGAAAAAGATAGTTTGAGTTTGAAGAACTTATTTTTGATCCTTCTTTTCGATGCATTTTTGTATTGCGTTTTGACTTGGTACATTCAGCTTGTGCACCCCGGTAAATAACAAAATTGGTGATGTATGTGACATTATGGATTAGCGGCAAATTTTTACAACTTTTTTTCTCGCCCAGGTTCGTACGGTCTACCCCGCCCATGGTACTTCCCATTCACAAAATCATTTTGGTGTGGATCAAGCCGGAGGCGCAGGCTGGGGTCTGTAAATGGCCAGTGTGAGGCAAATGTGAATAATTCGGATGGCACTGGTATGTCTTTCTTTCCATTTATTGGCAATTTTTGATGTCAATTATTAATATAATGATAATTATTATTAAAAAAACTCCTATTTTAAATTAAAAATATCAAAGAACGTTTTGAGGTAAGTTATTTGCAGAAATGCAAAAAAACCTGCATATTTTGAACAAAAATACTCATTCGACATGGTTATTGGCAAATGTTTTGGAATAAATATTCACATTTTTGGGAATCGCAGGTAAATTAAGGAAATTTGAATATTGTATGAAATAATCATTGAAATGTAAAATATTTGAAGAAATATCATGGAAATTCTAGCATTTTAGGAAATAGTCAGGGGAGATTTGAATATCAGATTAAATATCAGGGAAATTCTAACATTTTAGGAAATAGTC
>JAQFXX010000173.1:0-10188 GCA_034693985.1 Nemasoma varicorne
GGAAGGGATGAAGGAAGAAATGAGGGAATAGTAAGGTGGGAAGGAATGCAGGCATGGCCGACTTTTTCAAGGTTCTGTCCCGACATTCGCCTGGAGGAACTTTGGAAAATCACAAGAACCGAAGTCAGGATAGTCGACCTTGAGATTGAGCCCAGGTCTACCCATTGCTAGGCAAGTGTGCTAACCACTGTACAAACCCAACTGGGCAGTGGCGGCTGGGTTAGGTTCAAAACAAATTTGGGATAATTTTCATGTTTTAGGCAGAATAATTGGAATTATTTTTGAGCTGTAAAGGCTTCTATAGCCCACTTAAAGTTGAGATGACTAGCCCACAAACTCTCATTTGTTCTAATTTCATTTTCCGATTAGTCTAAAGAGTTGCACGTGCAACTTTCCGTAACCTGATCGGCTGACATTCAAATTGTTTCATTTTTTTCTAACGTGCTAGCCACCCCAATGTGGAATGCATGGACTATAGTTTTGTTACCTTTGGCACAATGTAGTGCCACACTTTCGCGCATTCATACATAGTACCAACAAAAATGTCGCAGTGGCAATAAATGTATGTCCACCCTACGGCTATAAAAACATGGGGTATATGAAGTACAATATTTCCCTATGTCCACATTAAAATTGTACAAGCATATGGCGATATAGGCCTACATTTGTTTTGCAGGAAGAAAATGCATAATACAATGATCATAAATATACAGTACACGTTTTTTGGGGTTTCAAGTCCAACTGCTGGAATCTATGAGAGCGTTTTCATAGAAGGAGGGGGTTATTTTTTTCGGTTGTATCCCATATAATCAATTTCACATTGAGATGACCAGCACTTGGGCTTTGGGCAATCACATATGCTCAAATTTCTCGTTCTTATTTGTCCAAAGAATTGCACATGCAAATTCAATAAATCTAATTGGATGGAATTCAAATTAGATTCCTTTGTTTTGCTTACATGCTGGTCATCTTAATGTGGAATTGACTTTTTTATGGAGCCCTTTTAAATTTGTCGCGTCAGTCCAATTGTAGGTGGCCTCCTCCGATTAAAACGCTCCCATAGCAGTTGGACTTATGGCCATCCTACATGCCCGATAGAAAAAGCTCTAGAAATTTAAATCTTCTAATAAAGTTAACCAAAAAAACCGCTAAATGTGCTTACCCTCCTACATGCCTGATAGATTTTAGAGTGTCTAAAAATGTCAGTGCATGGCACTATTTGGGAAGTGTAGGTTAGCCATACCGACTTCTAGAGTTTATTTTCTAGCTAGAGCTCTAGAATAATGCAAATTACATTTCTTCAGAGCGTGCATGCTGTTTAGAGGTAATTATTAGAAAAAAAAATTGTCTGAAAAACCAGATTAGAGGTGATTAGTTTTTCTATCGGGCATGTAGGATGGCCATTATAACAATACTGTTATGAAAATCACCATTTAGGGAAGGATTTTATTGCCAATGAATACGGAATTTAAAAGTAGTATCTGACATTATAACCTGAGCTACACTCAGATTGAAAGTAGACATTTATGCAGTTTTGGATGATAGATGCCAGTGTGCACTTTTGGAAGGCCGAGAAGTAACATTGTTTGAGGGATTTTTTAGGCAAAAAAATTTGATGCCAGGCAAACTTTAATCAATTTAAAGGTGGAAATCTAAGGAAAATCTTTTGCCTAAGATTCTGTGAGTGCAATGTGACCTTTAATCCCTATACGATGGAAGGGTCTATTTAACCGAGGGGTTCGACAAAGGTCAAACTAGCGTACAAGATTTACAAATCTTAATTTTTTTTCTAAATCATTCAAATTTATGCAATGAAGAAAATTTAATGGACTTGTAGAATTTTTCATGATTTATATAAGGGCAAATATCAAGTACCTAGGATATAAAATATTTAGGGAGGTAAAGGTGCAGTGCCATGCATATTTTTTACTCTCAAGCTCTCAATATCAACTCTTTTTATACAAAAAAATTGAGCTCTGCATTGCTGTTCTTTTCTCTCTCTCTTTTTTCCCAAGGTTAAAAATCAGCATGACACTACATCTTCAAGAAGATTTTTGAAGATTTTGCAACATTTATAGGATTTAAAAAGATTTATATACAGTATAGTAAAAATTGTTTTGCTAGAAATCGTGCAAAAAAGATCGCCTAAACAAATCTAATACAGACAGAATTACCAGAATTTATAGGATTTACAATTTATGGGATTTAACCAAGATATATCTCTGTAAATCTGAAGATGTTCTAGATTAACATCATTCTTGTTGAACCCCTCGTGAAATATTCCCATTACCTTGCACTTTCTTTATCCCTATAAGACAGAAAGGTCTATTCAACTCAGTACTCCAAAGCAGCATATGATCAAATGCCACTTGATAGGTAAATCTCCAAAATCGAGAGAAATATCCCTACAATAACAACACTAGAGCCAGAGGAATCTGCTTTTTCAATGAATTTCAGTCACAACTTTGCGCAAAATTTCATCTGACTGAAGGAGGGCATTAAAAGATAATTCCACTCCATTTTGGGCAATAGATTTACCTTATGATGCCTTACAATAACAAAAAGTCAGAACAATAAAAAAATCGACTTTAACCTTTTATTTTTAAATTATTGGATTTTAATTTGCTGTATCTCTACCAAATTTGTTTTGATTTAAGGGGGAGCCGACACCACCGTGCCGGCTTAAGGTTCAAATATAATTTAAAAATTAAGGTTATATGCAAATTTTGTTTCATTCTTTTTGAATTTTTATTACCTTTAGAGCATCAAAAAGGCCTTTCAAGTAGTTTTTTTTGCACCGAGCAAAAATAAAGAAACTTTCGAAGAAGGTGAAATTACAAGGGCCCCAAACCAAATGCGTTTTTCCAGTCCTAGCTTCCCGATCCGCTACCAAATCTCCGTAAAATAAATTATTTTCTTAGAATATCTTAATTATTTCGTTTTTTCAAACGCAGTAACAAGTATTTACACGATTAAGGCCTCGATCAGGGTAGCGTAAAGTGAGCGCCGCAAAGCTGAATGGCCGGAAAAACGCACATTTTCTTACCACAGGCGGTGAAAAGTGAGCGGGGGATAAAATTGCTACGGTGTTAGCCAACTATTGATCATGCAGCTAAGTGTCTATGCAGCCGTCCGGTGAGTGTCAAGCCTACGACATGCAAATGCAACAAAATTCCGCGAAAAACAAAACAAATAAATTAAAAGTATAAGAATTTTTTGACACAGTCGCGGAGCACTAGAGCGGCACTGGAAAGCCGCTTTGCCGCCTCAACAGAATTCATAACTTCTGAAGAAATATTAAGATTATTTACAAATTGTAATCTGATAAACACACCTGTCAACCATTAATTTCTTTGATTATTATTATTTTTGGTTTAAGCTCAAATCTCAATGGACAAAATTTGAAAAAGTATATTTTTCTTTGATTTGGCCACACAAAAGTCAACTTTTTTTATACCGGTATATCTTTAAATCAAAATAGAAAGAGGCCAATAGTAATAAATTTGAAAAAAAATTGGAACCAATCTCCATTCAGGTAAATTTTTAACATTACTGTCTTTGCAAATGTTGTTTGGTAGATTACAAGAGACAGAACTCGAAAAACAAAATGATGAATCGCAAAATTTCTTTTTGGATATCATTACTATGGTCCAACTGTAGGCTTTGTCAGATCTATCCTGCAGCCTTCTGGCGGTCTACTCACTAAGTCACGATATCCGACACTACACTTTTTTTTGAGTCACGCTGGAGAAAAAAATTTCAGTTTGCACTCAAATAGAATCCTTGCACAAGCGAAAAGGGATTTCAGCTCTTCCAATTTTTAAATTTTTTAAATATAACATTGATAATTTTAAGAAATCAGGTTCCAGAAAAAAAGAAATATTATTTTGAAAACATAAAAAGGTCTATTAAGATTTTTGCCAAAATTTTGCTCGTGAACATAGTGTTGCCCATGTTTTCTTTTGGAACAAGGAACCCTCATAGTTATAATCACTAGAAAACTACCAAAATGAAATTTCCATAGATTTCCACTGAATCCCAGTGCATAAATTCAAATTCACCCTTGCCCAAATTTCTTCAACTACCAAATTTAGAATTTTTTCTCGAGTAAAGGTGACATAAAGCATAACATCTAATCTGTAGATTAATTTATTTGCATTCAAAAAGCCTTTTTTAATTCAAAAAATAAAACCAAAGATAAAAAGGGTTAAACAAAAATAACTATGTGCAATTTTTTTTGAAAAAATTACCTAAAAAATGATAAAATCTCACGTAAAAATGCTGCTTGTGTGGAAGTTAAACTATGTGCGACCTTAGGATATTGCATTCTGAGAAGTAATGGGGGGATGGAGTTCTTGGCACTATTTCTTTCTGGAATTAACGGTTGACAAGTGAGGCATATGTCCCACACTAGACCCATAAACCAAAAATTATATACAGGTTGATATTTTTTGCGAAAAAGGCTTGGTCAGTACACCAGAAAGTTGGTATCACGTCCGCTGGACGGCTGCATAAACACAATCACTGCCGAGAAAAGAAAAAAAAATGTCATTAATTCCATTTAAAACAACACCCCTACTGCAAATTCAATTCAATTTGAATCCGTCGTGCAAATATTTTGCCCAAATACTCGCATTAAGACCTCTCAAGCACTCAGACCTCATTGGGTGTCATAAGCCTAATCGAGTTAGGACAAATTCAATTCAATACCAATCACAATGGTGGGACATATATATTTTGCCCAGATACTCGCATTCAGACTCCATTCATGCACAGACATTCAAGAAATTCCGAAACAATGATAAATGCGAGAGGAGTCCCAAGATGGCGGATCAACAGAAGCTAAAATAATGTACAAGATTTTTAAATCTGCATGATTTTGAATTCCATAAAGATTGAGATTTACATTACCAAAATTTGGAAATTTATACGATTTATTAAAATTCTCCGGATTTATAACAATTTTTAAAGGATTTATTAAGATTTTAAAGATTTATGAAAGTTTTATAGGATTTCGATAGATACAGATTTAACCAGAGAATCACAGTAAATCCTATCAAATCTTGCAAAACTCTTTTCAAATAGAACTTTTTTTATGATCATTAATTAATAGGATTTTTGGCTGAATTTCTTAGAGTGCCCAATTTTTGTTATGATGTTAACTTTTAAATCCTTTAATTAAATCTTTCCGATATCCTGCAAATCTTAATAAATCCCATAAATCTTTCTTAATTCTAAAAATCCATCATACAAGAAGTTTTGGAAGAATTTTCATTTTAAATCAAAACGAGTCCCAATTTATTTATTTTTCTGCCAAATTTAAGGATTTATCCAGATTTACTGTGGATATTTCTATGCAATTGTATGAAGAAATTCCGGGGTTGTAAAATACATTTTACAATGAAAATTCCGAATTTTATCGGCACTGTATGATGATCTGCCATATTGGAACACTGTCTACTTTTTCAGTAGAAAAAACTGCAAGCAGAATTTTCAAGAAATTGAAGAAAATTTTGCTACAAAACTACATAAGGTTTAAAACTGGAAAATATGGAATCTAGCTACAAACTCTAATGTCTCTAAATAAAGGGGGGTGGGGGAGGGAGAGATAATACGCAAAATTTCTTACTCAAAATGGGATATTTCGAACAAACTACAAGCAAATATAATAATTTAAATAATTAATAAAAATCGATAATAGGGGAGAATAGTTTTTTTCCCCGCTACATCCTGTTAACTCTTCAGAATGGTAAATAAACACGCAAACGACAGGTTTTGTATGTAGCAAATGGATCATTCTTAATTTTTTTCGAGTTTTTATAGTGGGTAGATGCTACCACTACTAAATTCTTCGATAGAAGAATTTTGCTAATCAATATATGTGATGGGGTGCTAAAATCGTCTGGAATAAATTCTTCAGGAACCAATCATCCCGCTTGTTAAACATTTTTTACGCCTAATTTTTCATAATTTTAAGCAAAAAAACCCCTTACTTCTTTAAAATTCTAAAGCAAAGTCTCCAAAAGTATTCAAATTGTAAAGCCAAATCCCTGAGGTACTGCTGCTTCACAAGTTTAAATTGTTTTCCCCAAAACGTTGACTAAAAATATCCCTACTTTTTCACAATTACAGATTTATCACAATTTTGAAGCATAATCTGATTTATCACAATTTTGAAGCATAATCTGATTTATCACAATTTTGAAGCATAAACTGACTTTTTACAATTTTAGAAGAGAGATCCTTTACTCTTAAAAATGTTGAAGCCTAAATCTTAGACTAAATATTTTAGCAAAATCCTCAGTGTTCAAGCACAGATTTCTAGAAATCTTTGTTTGACTTTTCAATGATATTGTGGTTGAACCGCCACTTATGCAAAATTTAGATAAACCATAGACTTTTTTGCTATTCTAGAATTCTTCATAATTCCGAAGACTAATTCTTGACTTTTAACAAATTATTTAATGAAATGTTCAACGTTTTTAAAATATTAAAAGAAAAATCCCTGGAGTTCTTACAATTTTGAAGCCCAATCTACGCACTTTCTCAATTTACACCTCAAAATCAGCAAATTTCAGACAATTTTTAAGTCTATTCCCTGACTTTCATTCAATTTTCAAGTGAAATCCCTAACTATTCCACAATTTTAAATCAAATTTACTAGCTTTTTGCAAGTTTTTCAAATTTACTTGCTGAATTGCTCGAAAACTTTTGATTCCTGAAGAACGAATAAAGAGATTTTATTGGCTGTTGCACATTTTGAACCTAGAAGAGATTAAACTCGAAGAGGATGTCTGATCCTAACCAGAGAACGACTATAGATTAGTGGAAAGGGTTGGAAACTCCAATGTGCTAGAAACGGTGATTATTCATTGCACACAAATACAACTAAGTGGTCAATAGCAAAGTTTGCAATGAATGCTGTTTAACTTTGCATTATAATCCAGCCTTAATCCACCCTAATCCTCCCTATTCTTATAAGATGCTCACCTCGAGGGACAGGAACTAACCATAGAGTGGCCACTAGCCGTTGTCCCAATGCTAAGCGCGGAGAATCCACTTTGGCACGACTGGAGACTGGACATAGAACCTCTGAAACCGAAAAAAAGGCAAACAATGTAACAATTTTTAAAAAATCAACACTATGAAGGAAATAACTTCAAAGGTAATAAATCTTTCTTTCGCTTAATGATTAGAAGAGATAGAAAACCAAAGGGATTGACGATTTTGAAATCTTCCTCAAATCTTACAGAAATAAGATATTAAATAAGATAAAATAATAATCAGTGATACTGATCAAGTAATTTGCCATAGTTTTGAGATGGATTTCAAGGATTTAATGGATTTCAAAGATTTGATGATGTTCGAATCTGGGAGTTGAAGGGATTTCAGTGTTTGTCAAACCCCTCATTTGACCTAATTTTTTTGTCAATTTGTAGATTTGAAGGTTTCTTACAGATTTGAAAGATTTAATCTAAAATTAAAAGATTTAGATGGACTGAAATGATTTGAAAAGATTTAAGGGAATTTATGGACTTAAAAAATGATCAAATCTGGGTGTGAACCGGGATTGGGGCATTGGACGAACTCCTCGGATAGATCTTAAAATTCATTAACACAGCGTTACCACAAAACCAATTAAATATAGAAAAAACCTATATAACTGTGTATAAATTAACCAACCTGAAATCATGAGACTTAAGCGTCTCGTAGTAGTACATGACCTTGGCCTTGTGCGTGGTGATGCTTTCTATGATGTCGAAGGTGTGGTGGTTGTGGTGAGGTGGGTCGTGAAAGCGCCACTGGAGAATATAGGTGCCTTCTTGAGACGTCACATGGGAACCCTATAAGAAAAAAACCAAAAATGACCAGATAATTTAGACATGATAAAACCTATGTTGGGAAGCTGGGGTATGAAACTATACTCCCAACGGATCTATTCATCCCAGAAAATGTTAGAAATATCATTAATATCAGATTATTTTTTAAATCTAAACAGAGAACTAATTTTAACTCCGCGCAATTTTATGCATATTAAAAAAACATTGGTTTTCCGAGACTAAAACTGAATTCCAGTTTTTTAAAATAAATTTATCTAGATAAGAGTGTCACGAAACGTTTTCAGATTTCAAAGTCATTCGAATTCGGAACCTTCTACATATTTCTGGTCGTCCGACCCAACTCCACTCCTCGTGCAATACCTAACAGCCCTCTCCCAGTGAACAGTGAACAGTGTTTGTGCCGTAAAATTCACAAATGTCCCGACCAGCCATTTTGAAAAAGCACTCTTCTTCACCCCCCAAATTAAATAAATAAATAAAAACCCTTTTAGAAGTTGTGCTTTTTGGACACTAATTCCACTGTGGGTGTCCTCAGATTTTCCCACGTAGATCTACTTAAAAATACTTTAAGCTTGAAAACTGCCAAACATTAATTTACATAGACATTCACAGAAAATCATCTTAGGTAAAAAGGATTTTGCTTTTCTTTTAAGATTTTCACAATTTCCCCTTACTTGTATGCTCTCCCCGTCATGGCAGATGAGAACGTTCTCGGCCATGGTGTAATCCGTTCCTTCCTTCCAGGACTTGTCGATGCACGACAGGTGTGCCAGATCGGCCAATAGTGGGTTGAGGCTGCTAAGGGGTGTGGTGGGAGCGGCAGCCTTCTCGCAGTTCACCTTCTTCTTGGTATGAAGGACGGCAAATGCCACGTCCTGTTTCATGATGTCAAAATCCCAGCAGATGACAGAACCCCGGTCCTGGTTCTCGATGATAACTTCGTGCACTTGGCCCTTGCCCAAGCTAATGCAGTTGTAGATGCTCTCCTCGCACAACGGATTATCCTCGGATCTCTCCCGGACATACTCCTCATCAGACATGTACAGAGATTTAGGGATGAGACCGCCCTCTGGGAATGCAACCTGCGATATAACAAATAATATTTCTAATAAACTGTCCAAACAGATATACAATTAGGGTTGTAACGGAAGTGATCGTTTTTTTTTGGTCGGCTCCACCCACCTGGCTTGGACCACCCAGAAAATCGGGAATAAACTTTTCATCGATGTAGTCCACAAGGCCGCCCGTCCCAAGGTAATCGTTGTTCCCATACAAGAGAAACTTTTGCCTGGTCCTCTCGTCTAAAAATAAATTAAAAAAAGAAACAAAACTAAATTTAGATTTCATGAAACAAAATTCAATTTCTAAAACAAATTTGAGATTTCTATACACAAATCCATTCACAAGAAGTTTTTTAAGTTAAAAAGGCCACACGGAAATCTGCATTTTACAGCAATTTCTTGGTTGGGGGAAAAAAATGAAAATAAATATAAAAAGGAAAGGGAGGGAAAAAACTTAACAAAATTGAAACAAAATTAAATTTTTACCCCAGATTTCAATGCACATTTTCATCCAAAAGAAATTTTGTTGCATTAAAAAGTCATTTTTTTTATTTTCAATTTTGTGAGGAGGAAGGAACTTAGCTTCTAGAGGGCTTGTCCTTACCAATGAAGGTGCTGACGATGGTCCACAGGATGGGGAAAACCCTTGGTGCCCTCACGATTAGCACGCGGCCCATGGTCTCCGGGTAATTAGACTCGACAATTTCGATGATCCTCAGGAGGGCCTTAATGCCCGGCCGCCACAGGTGACGCATGTTGAGGCCGTCTAAATCTACGAGGCAGGTCCAAGTGCTGATTGGCTTTCCCCGCTTCAGGGTCGCCTCCTCCGCCTTCATCAACCCCTCCTCGCACAAGTGAAGAGTCTGGAAATAAGAAAATGCAACTTGGAATATTTCTCTCCAACGCAAGAAATATTGTATTCAACAACTTTCTAGGGCTAAAATTTATTAAAGGTGAAATGGAACCAAGCGTCATAAGTCATAAAAAGGGCACGCTTATACCATCTTTTGACTAATTTCATAAGTTATAACAATTTGTAACAAAAATTTCAGCCGCATTCTGATCATATTGGACATGTGCTTGACCAGTGGATTTATTTTTTACAATTTCTATAGAATCAATGTAATACCAACAAAATTTAGAATTATAAGTCCAGTATTTTGACTTTAGGCGATCAATTTAATTTGACAATATTGCAGTGGTTATAACCAGGAAGGATGATGCAGATACATCATATGAAGATCAATCAGCCAACCAAATCTTAGTCTTGTGAAATGGCAAATGTC
>JAQFXX010000174.1:0-10164 GCA_034693985.1 Nemasoma varicorne
CATGCCTGCTAATGTTATTTGGACCTCCAGCAAATTTCAAGATGGCGGAAAGTCACGTGTCCTTCAACGCTCTATTCTCTAATTTCACTTGTATATCCTGCTGCTGATGTGAAGTAGTTCCAAAGATGCTGACTTAAAAATATTTGATTGTAGAAAACCTACTAAAACTGACAAAGAACTGACAAAGCCTCTGGTTGGACCATAGTGGTTACAAAGACTTACACAATACCGTATTATCCTCGGTATTATCACGTGGTGTGGTCAACCAGTACCCTGGATTGCGCTGACATATTAGTGGCTACCCTGCTATGCTCCTGTCGAAAAAAAGAACAGAATGAAAATTTGAAATTGTCCCATCAGGATAGTTTCTCATTGCGATTACATTACTTGCCACAGCATTTAAAATTACAAAATGTAGGTGGAGCTAATAGCGCATATTGTATACCGGACATGAGCAGTCCTTCCTAAAGTTTAAATGTGGGCTTACAAATTACTTTCAAGAATATGGTATGCACAATAAAACAAAGAAGTAAACTGATTTCTGCAGACAAAAAAAAATACTGTAGATTTGGAAATATACAGGGAAACATTAAAGTTACTGATAACTGTTCTTTTAAATTATTGCTGCAAGGTTTTCAAGCTGTGGACATGCTGGCACATCCACCACCATTGGTACATTCATCAATCTTATTTCCCACTCGGTTCTCTGCACAGCTTTACACTTTAGCGAAACAGTTAATTTATTTTTCATAGGAGTTGAATATTTATTTTTGTGTATGCATACATCTTCTTAGTTCTTTAAGCGAGTCTTTATGTGTAGTATGCTCGCCTTGGATTTTTTTGTGCACCATCATTTAGTTGAAAATAGGGTATTTTGTCTTGCAATAACATTGGGTCGACTCATATCTGCTTGTAATATTTTAGCTGCCAATTTTAGCACCGGTCGTGCTTACCCTGGAAATTTGCTGAAGAGGCAAATATGTAGTTCAGTAGATAGTCAAAAAAGCAACGTGCATTTTTAATGGTAATGGTTATTTGGCAGAACTTTGCAGGCATTTTGCACGTTTGGCACATGTTTTCGCTTTACTTTATGTACTGGTACCTATTCTTAGGCAATATTCATTTTGATAGAATCCCATAAATTAACATATTACTCATGCAATTATTTTTTTCTGATTATCCTGAATAATGAGACGGGTTTCCCTTTACTTCTACCATTGCGATTGTATTCCAGCGACCATATTTTCCAAACGAGAAATGTCCATTTCATGTGTCTTCTGATAACGCATTCCTGAAAATGCATCATTTTGTTTATGATCTGAAGTAAGGTTATTTTGGAAATAAGGCCCACATATGTGTTTTGCCATTTTTTATTTTTTATCTTTCTTTTTGTTAGTTCTACCACATCGGTTTCTTTAAACTCTGAATATCGGTTGCATCTCATAGGTTTGCTTCAAAAAGCTAAATTTGGGAACTGGGGATGTTTTTGCCCACAAATTGACACTGGCAAAAGATTCTTTGCTCAAATATGGCAGTGGGTGGCTACAGGAGAAATCCACTGAGACTGAGAAGTTAGGGAGGACCTCCACGCCCTTTTTCATCTATCTCTCCCTGATTATTTTTCCCGGGCTTCTTGCATCTTTTTGCTAGGCTCTTTTATGTGTTTGGCTGTATGGTAGCATAGATTTTCATCATCTTTTCTTCACCTTTCATCAGATCTTTACCCACTTTTCGGCTGTCGGTAACCGGGTTATTATAGTTGGAGGTGTTCTTCCGTTTGATTACTGTATATTATTCATCTGATTTACTGAGGTTCTGAATTGGATATCATAATTATTTTGTAAGTACATTCGATACAAAATTAAGATTTTATTCTGCGTTAATAAATTTGCCCTAAAATTGTAAGCTTGTTCAGCTCTTGTTGGCCTTTTTGTTTAATTTATGACTTTACATATCCTTTCATTATTATCCCTTGCTTGCCATTGAGAATACTAAAAGTAGAGAGAGTTCTTGCTTGCCTGATGGCCGAACAGCTCTTGTTTGGAAAAAAATCTTAGTTTAGTTTTATAAATTCCAGAAGGCTCTAGTAACAATTGACCATGTGAAGCAAGCCACTGGAAACCTAATGGTTATTGTATGAAAGATGATTGGTTTGGGCCTTGCAGAAAAAACCTATTAATCAAGATCAAATTGCTGGCACAGAATTCTTTGTGGGTGGAGTTTGTGTGCTTACATGTTCTCCTAACAAGATAATGATTTTTGACAAATTTAACAATGTGCTGATATTTCGGGTTTCTTTTTCACACCAAGAAATGCTTTTGGAGCCAATCAATTATTGGTTTAGATCAAAGGAACATTCCGTGTGTTTCTGACAATACACTCCGCCTCATATTCTAATGTATGGCCATTGGCATATGTCCAATGTCTTGGTTCCCAATCTGGAAGTGTATAAAAAAAGAAAATGAAAGGAAAAACAAAATCTGAATTATCGTATACTTCTCATTATTGGTCAGTATATTTCAAATCCACATTAAAAAAAAAACCCCAGTGCAGTATATTTCGTGAACGATAGTTAAAAATGTTTCATCTCATTATATAGACTCCATCTCACTCTATAGTATCCTCTAAAAGTAATCAGTTTTTAAAGATAGGAAACATATGTGTTTGAATGTTTGAAAAGTACTTCGCAAAAGCTTGTTTGATTATGTAGCAAATGAATAACTATACATGTATATATTCTTCATGACACTTTGTATATTGGCAAGAAAGGTGTATTCCTGAAACTTTAAATTTATAAGCAAAGTTAAACAACCAATTTAACCCAGATAACTTACCAATAAACTAACATACATGCACATGTATTTCCAAAAATAATGTTTGTTGTAATTTAATGGAATTCTTCCATTGGTTAGATTTACAAAGCTGATCCAGTTTTGTAACACATGGCTCCAGTCTGTCTCTGATCAAACACTGATCATCAGTGAAAGTATATATATATATATATATATATATATATATACCGGTGTGGTAGCTTTGTTGGAATTCTTAATGGAATCCTCCTAACCAAATGGCATTCACTAGCTGACAGTAGGGTACTGAGTTGTATGGAATTAAATTAAATTTTTTTTGTAAACGTACGCCAATTCTTCTTGCACTAGCAAAGATACGGGTTTCAATAACACCTACATGTACAGTCACTCACATTGAGATGGCCAGCATGTGAGAGATAAATTGGAATAATTCGAACTGCAAACAGTGATGTAGGCAAACACTGGACCACATCCCATAGAACAAATATGACCAATGCACTTTCAAACATTTTTTCCCCACAATTAAGGAATTTGAAAACAAGGAAATATGAAATTTATCCATGCTGTTTTCCAATATTTAATACATTATTTGTAATATTTTATAGAATTTTTCATCAAATAATTGAATACAGAGGGCGTTTATGTAATTAAAACATCGCTAAAGGCCTATAGCCATTAAAAACGAACTCCGAGTAATTTTTCCGAACTTTAAAGTCGATTATCTCTGATTCTACATAAGAATCATATATCACATGTCCTCCAGTGTTGCCAGGAAGTGAAACAGACACACGGACACACAAAGGGTAAAATCAGTAACGAACGGAGTTCGTTGAAAATGAGTGTTTAATTGTTATTAGTGGATGTAATCCCTTTATAAGATCGTCTTGTACGTCCGTCTGTCTGTCTGTTTGTGCTCTTAACTTTTGAACGGGTGGACAGATCTTCATGGCCCTTTGTTAGATGTGTTTGTAACAGTTTGTAACAGGTTCTTAAACTTCGGCCAATCAGGTTCCAAAAAATTGCAGGTGCATTTCTTTAGACAAATCAGAAAATGGAATTTTAACATGTGATAGTTGGCATGCTGGCCATCTTAACATGGGATGAATTGTAGTAAGTTGAGGAAAACCGCCTGCATGCATCTGCATGGGCATGGCTGCAGTGTCACTGCCTTTTCAAAAGCCATTACACAAAAGCCTAATTCAAAATTCTGTAAAAGTTAAGAAATGTATTCATCTTCATAATATACAAAATTATTCGTGAAATATCCCAGTAGTCGTTAAGCATACCTCCATGCATTGTGAACAGCAACTGCACATTTCATTCTCAAGATCATTTATCCTTTACTTTAAAAATATTAAACTTTGTTCGTTATACATGTAAATTGTAAACGGTAATTGTGAGTGTAATCGAATCTCCCTATTAAATATGCTTGCTTTTTGTTTTTCGGTACTTCAACTCACTTAATTGCTCTTGAAATTCTTTTATTCAGTGAGCTCGCAAACAGACTACTGTTCACCAAAAGCTGCCTTTGTAGAGATACAAGTATGCCTAAACTAAACATTTTTTCCCCTCCAAAATTGTAAGTAAATGTTATAAGATATATCGATGGTTTCCCAAGGTTCTCTGGCCTAGAATCAATCATCCAAACATTGCTTTTATCTTCCATATTTCATTTCGAACATAACGTATCTTGATGTTTTGAATGCTTCTACGGCAACATCCTACATGTAGGCCTCTGTAAAATACTGCAATGGGTACCATAATTTTTTTAAAAATGCTATAGTATTTTTAGAATTTTACTGTGGTGTTTGTATGTAGTTAGGTAAATCAAGAATTAATAATTTGGCTTCTTTGGTAGCGGTCAATTTCAAATATTCAAATTTAATTATAACTAATCTGGTTAGTTCATAACTGCATAAAACGATGGTACACTGATAACTGAATATTTAGATACAGTGCATTTTTTCAAACTATTTCAACTCTGTGCCAAGTATAAACTCTGATGTAAAGCACCATGCAGCTTTTGATATTTTAACGACGGAAAGCTGGCAATAGATCTCGACATTTTGACAGCAAAAGCAGTTGGAGTGACTAAATTTGCCTCTGCACTAGACAAAAATGCGAGGTTAAAAATATTCAACTAAATTTCGTGTCTAATAGGGGCACCTGTTGACCATAACCTTATCTAAAATTAGATTTAAAAAAAACACTTAAAGAGACTGTCTTGTTTCATACGAGGCCTTCGAAACGTTGAATGGGGAAAATGACTATTTCTGAAATTAAGGGAAGATTTGAACCTCTGTAAGATTAGAGATCTCCGGTTTCATGCCAAAACATTAAAAATGTTAGTCTGCGTTACTCATGTGGGGTTCCCAGAATGTAGGATAGAAAAGTTTAAAAATAAAGAAATAACATATACCAAAAAAGAAGATTCCAAAAGTGTAAAAATGGAAGTGCATGCTTTTGTGCATCTTGTTTTTTGATAACCAAATGTATTTATGCTGTACACAAATAGATAAATAGGTAAAAGTTAAGTAATAACATGTTTAACTAAAAGGTGGATGGAGTAGAGTCTATGATAGCTGCTATATCAGTATTTACAATACACACACATTACTATATGTCTGACATTGCTTTAAATGAGCTGTCATCTACTCAAAGGTATCATTAACCAGCTTTGAAATGCATAGTAAAAGTCCAGTGTTAACTCTATGACATTTTCAAAATAATGCCAGTCACTAACTGTAATTTGTAAATGGATGAAAATGCTTACAAGCAGTAAATTTGCTGGTAACACCAATTTAGAAAAGCACGTTTAAATTCATTGGCTTAATTGGATCATGGGTCACCTATTGGCCAAAAAGGGAAATAGAATTAAAATTAATTAGTATTCAAAATTAGCAAGAGCAAATATTCTGAAGAAATAATAAATGTAGCATAGATAATAAAATGGAAGCTATTACGTTCTATGTATTATACAGTATATAGATATTTAGTTCTTTTTAAGACCAAAAGATGGTCAACGAAAAACAATCATGCAGTCCGTTTTTGTACCTAGACACACAAGTTATTGTTGACACTATACCTTTAAATAGGATGTGAAAAACATATGAACAATAGATGTCTCGTACCGGGTGTCAGTTTCAGGAAGTGTCAAATTTGGCAAATAAAAACATGCTGGATAGCTTCAAAAACATGGCACCGATATACTGTTTAAGGTAACACATATGCCTTTTGTAGAGAATTCAAAGGGCCTTAGTATAGGTCCTCATCACATGGAATGCTGGTAATTAAACCATGGACAAATATATATCGCCCAGGAGGCAGGAACACAAAATCCTTTGCCAGATAATTCATGTGGAAAGCAGGTGTGCACATTTTTAAGATGCAAAAGAATCTAGTGAAATCCTTCGAAATGGATATTGAGATTCTTTTACAAAATTCAAAATGGCAGAAGTCTAATGGCACCAAGTTGTCCCGAAAGGAACATTGAAATCTTAGCATTCTCACCACAACCCTTATTTAAACCAGTAATTCTGCGTAGAATATTGTTTATTGTTTAATATGTTTGTTTATAATTGTACCAGACAATGCACAAACAGTCCGGATGAATAATAACATAGTTATTCTGCAAAATGTATTGTTGGCGCCTGTTAATCAGGCGCCGCATATCAAACTCAGCTATAGTTTTTGTAGGCTGACCGCCTACTTCATTATTCAGGGCATGAACTTCAAAGGACATACTGTAACTTTTTATTTCCTTCTATGGTCATTGGAAACCCGTGAAGTGTGTCATTCACGTAATTGCTTGTCAAAAAATAAATGAAATTATTATGGCCTTGTTTAAAAATATCTGGCTATTAAAGGGTAGCTGGCTCCAGTAGAAATGAATCAAATTTGAGTCGGGTAGCGGAGCGGTATAGTGTGCCGCAGACATTAAGAATTCTGGTAGCAGACATCTTGAAATCTCTCTTGACAATCACTTCAACTTCTTATACCATATTTGGCAAAATCACTGTAAAAATGACCTGAACATCTCTCCCTATATGCTAAACTATCGAGCTTGAATTACTTATAGGCTGTAAAATAATATTTCCAGGAAAATGACTACTATTTTGTATTGAAAAATGCTCTGGGGATATATCATTTAGCATGGCTATACTGTACATGCACTCCGTTATAACAATCCCTTGTTTGATTTCATGGTTTTGACAGCCGCATTTCTGGGTGGGCTCATGTTGTCTCTCCGCCCCATAGCCAATATGCTGTCACAATGGGTTATTTACTGGGAATACTATAGTACTGGAAAATTGTAATTATAAGGTGTGTACAAATTAATACTTTCTGCAAATGTGGAATGTTGAGGGATGATCTTGTTGTCATCAGAGTGACAACTCCAAAAAAATTATCAACTTTAAATATGCATTGTGATAGTCAGGTGAAATTTGGTTTGATTCAGAAGCTTTCTAAAATTTGGAAGAATGTGAAACTTCCAAATTGCATGAGAGCAATTTCAAATTTTTTTAAGATTCTCTACATATTTTGCATGTTGAAACCAATAGTTTTGATTCAATTGACATATTAGCACTACTTGTATTGAAAGTAAAGTCATGCACAATTGGCAAAGTCCTGCGTGCAATATCATGGAATCAAATTAAAAGAAAGAAACTAAATGCATATAGATATGCCTATTGTGGGTTTTTTAAATTTGTGTGTTCCATGTTTTCCTAAAGTTTAAAAAAAAAGTAAGAAAGAAAAAGATTTGTTTGCCATCAAAAGTGAATGGGCCGGGCTTATTGTTCAAATTAGTAATTTGCTATAGTATTATTTGTCATTGCGTCCGGGTTATTTCTCTACAGTAAATACGTAGGAAATTAGACACATTTTTCAGTGAATGTGATTGAGAATCTTGACAAAATTCTGAAGTGCGTGCTATGAGTCAGTTTTACAAATCCTGATTGCATGTAATTTCCTGTACAATTATTAAATAACCTAATTTTCCAGACAAACGTGTACTACAAAATCCCAACTTGGCTATTAATTTGTAATTTCCTTTTCAAATTATTTTTCCCGTCATTTTTCTTATGTAGAATTATAACGCAATCTCGTTATATACATGTATAAGATAAAGGCGCAGAATAGAAATTCCTATTCGGTTAAGCTGACTTAAAAAAATAAATAAATACTGAAAGTAAGCTATTTCCAAATCGATAACTTGAGGCTGAGGCTGTAAATCAATTTCATCCTGAGCTGATAAGACCCTTGATTTACGCTCATCAATAGTGTGTACAATTTTTGAAATTACATATGAATGCAGTGCTTTTTTAGCAAAATTAGGACATTGTTTTATCTAGGTTTTAAGCTCTACGCAATGCATTACCCCAACATTGCCTCTTTTAATGGCATCAGTACATGTTTTTCACCTGACAGGTTGTGGTGCTTTGAATACGATATGTGGGTCAATGACTTAAAAATATTCAGTTACATTTGTCTAATGCCACTGTAACTTGAATAGGAGAAATCTATGTTGGTAGCATGACCAACAACTGCATTTTTCCTTTCCTCTGGTTAGCTAACAATGACGCTGTCATTTGACAAGCTCAAAGCGATGTCGGTTGTAGTGTAGTGTGGGTAGGTTCATGAATTTCAAATCACTTTTTTTGTGAGAAAAGATCACTTTTTTTCCTCTTCGAAAAGGCGGTGCCATCGAAAGTGACGTGTTCTTTCAATTATTGTTCCTGTTTTTTTAGCAAACCGGGGTTTGTGTGTGTACCTTGTGTATCTGTGTTTAACTGTGGTGTGGACACTACGAGGTGCTTTTTAGACATATTTGAACTACATTTCTGGCGCCGCCTAAATATGTCTCGGTGTGATGGGCTGAACCCATCACAGTTGCCATGTGCGAAATGTATGGGAATGTAAACCAAAGGATTATAAGGCAATTATAAGGAGCCAATGAACCAAAAATGCAGGAAAAACTCTATTCCAGACAAATTACATTTTTACCAGTGGAAAATGGACTGGTGTTCCCTTTTAAATCTCGCCAATATGAGCGACCGTGGTATCGATGGCCACTTTGGCAGCAGCCACAGGTCAGTTGCTTTTTTGGCAGGTAGGGCTTTGACAGGTGTTATCTTTGCGCCCCAGATTCTTACGCGGTCTGCTATTTTCTTCAGTTGACTGATTTGAAGAACATTTCTGTTATGTTAATCGATCATTGATTTTATTCCATTTTAGATTTTTATGAAAATAAATTTTAAGTATATATCCCTTTAACAGAAATTTAATTGTTACCGAAGTCTATCGCAAAAACACATTCGTTCACATTAAAATATGTCAATCCAACAAACCCTTGATATATACCATTAGCTTACTGAATTAAATTTAATGGCTTGTTGAAATCTTTGATAAAATAATTTATTTAAAATTATTTCATAGATGTGGAATTTTATTTTAAGCATTTAAAAATTGGAAATACAGGTACATTTTTAATAATCCTTAAATTGAAAATGAAACATGAAGTATGCTTGATTTTGTAAATAACAAATAGGTATCCAATATTTTAAGCTATTATTCGCATAATGTTAAAATTCCTCACAACTATCAAAATTAATTTAAAATAGATTCTGGGTAGGTGGTTCAGCAGCATATTCTGTAATTTACAAACCTATAGAATTTGTATTTGTAACGCCAAAATTTGACTTAATCGTTTCAAGAACCAAACCAAATTACAGACTGGTTTTATTGATAATTCCTATGGCATGATTCCTCTAGAGAAAATCTCCTATGAAGTTATATTTTCTAGAATAAACGACTTCGATCCATGGGGAAATCCAGAAATTCGGCTTATGGAGGGTGCATGGAATACTCCCCGCCAAAACCAGGGCAGCTTGGGTTATTCTCCAAAATAATCGCATTTAAGAAGCATAGCTGTTGAAATGTATTTTTTAATTATGCATTTATGGTGCATCTAAAATTCTACAATTGTTAATGCAATCCAAAATCTTCTGAAGATTAAATGGCTTTGCACTAAATTCATCAAAAAATGTACTGAGAATTAGTAGAACCGGGAGTTCTTTAACATTAAAAAATTGCTTAACTGCAAACAAATTTTCTTGGCGAATGTTGGAACTACTGTACAGGTCTAGTGTGGATCATATTCTAGTTTTATCATATTCTAGATAAAGAAATTTCATAAATTCTACATTTTCTTAACACACTTTCTTTTCATTTTGTAGGCAACCACTACCGAAGAGGTGACCAAACGCACTTACATAGAAAAAACTCGACGAACACAAGTTACCACCACCGAAAAATACAGCCCCATCGTCCTTAGTAATATCCCTATCCCTAC
>JAQFXX010000175.1:0-10161 GCA_034693985.1 Nemasoma varicorne
TTCTCGGTTCAAGATCAAGTCGTAAAACATGGGCTATCTGATGCCCTTCTAGGGGCAAAATCCAGACCCCCTTCTCCCATTACATCGGCCTGCGTGTATTTTGTACAAGTACATGGACTGAAATGCAGGCCATGACATGTAAGCTTGTCCTTTCTTAAGTGTCATGGTTTCAGATTTTGTTGGCTCTGAGATGAAATAGCGAATGGTTTCCAAGCCGGGGTTCAATCACATATGGCTCGCCATATGGTTGAAAGGCATAGTCCGCAAAATTCTGAAAATATAATGTTACCTCGAGGCAAAATGTGTGGTCTGATATTCCTCGGTTCAAAAAGTTTTTGGGCAGTACGGTATATAGTCTTTCTTGTGTTGTCCAAAACCCATCAAGGCGGGAGAACTTATCTATGGGAATGTTTAAGAGGTTTAATTTGCCTCACAACTCTAATATTTTTAAGCCTAATCACAATAGGAAAAGTAGGCAACTGACTGAGCTCAGTGCTACAACGGACCCGTGCAAATCGGTCCTTTTTGTTTGCGTTTTATTAAACGATGGAATAGTCTTCCCAAAGATGGTCCGAAATTGCTACAGTAGTATACAACTAAACTTCGATCCTAATGTGTCGCTATCTAACAGCAGATTTTTTACTTGTTGATAGTAGGGTACTGAGTTCAATTGAATTAAATTTAAAGCCCGGACAAAGTTCACTTTCGACTTGTCGGAGCAGTGCCATAGACAGCCAATCGGGTAAAGTCGTACTTTTGCGTTGGAATAGTCCATTATCAGTGTTATTTTTTGCAAGTTCATTTGCGGAGATTCTCTTCGTCTGTTATTATTATTTTTCCTGGATTTTTGTTTTATGCTTATCGTTTGCACTACCCAAGTTGCACTCTGTACATGCACCAAAATAAATTATCGATTTTTGGAGGCTCGCTCGTTCTCCATTGGACGAATTGCAGGCTGCGCTGCCATTATTCGTGCAAAGCCGGAACAGAAAAAGGTTACATAGGGGAAAAAACAGGCGATGTGACGCTATACTCTTGGAAATGTTATTCTAATTGTTTGTAAATAAGCTTATATGTAAGCTTTTTCTTATTTTGCAGTGAGGATGATTTGTGCTTCGTCCCACCCGGCCTCCCCTTGCGGCCGTCTGCAATATATTACATTTGTGCGTTGTTTCTCCTGTAGGGCCTAACGGGTCCATATATTCTCCTAGCTCGAATCTCCAAATTTAAAATGCTATGGAAAGATAACAGTGAAAGAATACGCATGCTCGCATAAAACTGTGTGTACAGTAAAAGTTATATTTCCGCGACTCATAAAAACATATCCCTAAGAAGGCTTGTGGTAGACTACCAAAGTACCAAAGTCAGAGAAAGTAATAACAATGAGAAACTTTCTCCTGATCAGACAATTTGAAATTTTCGTTGTCTTCTTTTATTGACCAGAGTATACTGTAGTTAACATTGCTGTAGTTTTGGTCTTGCTTTTTGCTTGCTATGGAATAGCCGAGGGAATAGCCTTCTTAACGATAGTCAAAATTTGTAGTTAGAAATTCAATTTAACAATGATGATTAAATTTGCTACTGATAAATTTGTTTCCTCCTGATGATGGGCACTTGCCCCCCTACCATTTGGCATTTGGTTGCTGACTGTGGGGTACTGAGTTGAATTGAATTTAATGCATGATAATATCAGCTTAGCGTGTAAAAGCTTATGCATTGTACACCTAACCCTGGTTAGTACATAAAATAAACTGCTTTGGCACTGGGGTGAACTTAGTTCAATTCCTAACTTTGGTTTTCGTGATTTTCACCAAATTTCTCAGGCAGAATACCTTGGAAAATCAGATACGATTGCATTTCCTCACAACTTACTGTCTTCTTAATCCCAGGAGTAGAACCATTACCCTTGGTTACTGTTAATGCCGTAAAAACCATACTTTGTGCAATGCAGCAAATTTCAATTTTGATTGTCAACAGTTGAAGAGGATGGAGTGCTTTGCATGTCTGGTTTTCAACATGCAATATTAGCTCCACCCCACATTTTATCCAAAATATTGGAGAAAGTAATCTTAATGAGAAACTTCCTCCTGATTGGGTAATTTCAAATTTTTATTCTCTTCTTTTCTTGACCGGAGCTGCTGCTGTTGCTATGGTCATTTTGCCTGTTCGCTCACATTTAACTCGGCCGTCCTTTCTTCTTTAATACAATTTAACTGTCTTCATTTCTTGAAGACTAAGAGAGCGTTTCTTTTTTCCTCGTGTTGCCATGATAACGCCTCAGAAACTGCGATCAGTTTTGAAAGGAATATCGATTGGTCCGCCTACGTACAGTACAGTATAGTACAGTGTACTACTGTGGCCAATATACATGCAACTGTAGCACATAGTACACTGCAACTGCGCATTTGCGGGGCTTTTTTTTTCCTTTGGTGCGACTTTGCACAATAATTGTACTCTACGGTCGTATGAAAGACGCTTAATTGGAAACGCTAGATTCTTCGTCAGCAGCAGCAATAGCGCAGCCTTAAACTGGTGCATTTCGGTGGATTTTACTGGCAGATTGCTTTCATGTTTTCCTCGCTATAAGCCCATTTTGCGGAGTGGCGTGACGTTGATGTCTGCATTTTGCCTCGGAATACACATCCGCCATTTTGGAATTATTGGTTTCTGGTCAGCTTTTAACATTGTGTATTTGAGTTTTATCATAACATACAAATGCTGAAAACTTTTTGAAATTTGTGGGGCTGTGTATGGTGGGTGATTCGTAGGGATTCAGGATGGTTTGGAGATGATAAGCCCCTATTATACAGGGTGTCTACCTACCTGGAATACTCAGGGAATTTGTTTTACCCTGGAATACTGGGGGAAAACTCGGAGAATTTTGGTTAGGACCTGGAATGTGGCAGAACACAATCTTAATTAAGCAAAGTTGCTCATTTCGGAGACTGAGAACAATATTTTCACACTCCCCAGAATAAAGTTGACTCATGAATACATTTTTCATCGTTTTCAAATTTTAATCAATTAAATTAACTGAAAAAAAGCAATAATAAACCATTCCACAATGTTAAAAAAACAGTTATCCCCCTTTTTGAGTTCTCCATTTTCGCTTCTTGTAAATTGAGGTAGACTTATCTGCACATGTTCAAATTCCATATTTTGATTTGTCTAAAGAGATGCACATGCACCTTTTTGGAATCTGATTGGCTGCAGTTGGAATTTTTTGTTCCGTTTTCTCTCACATGCTGGCCGTCTCAATATGGGATGGACTGTAGGTATACCAAAAGAACCAGAACTGAAGAGAATACAAGTCAAAAGTATGGAAAGTGCCCCTTAAGCTCCACCCACATTTTCAAATTTTAAATGCAGGAGGAAGTAACTGCAATGAGAAACATCCTCCTGATTTGACAATTTCAAATTTTCATTCTCTTCGATTCTTGACTTTGGTATATCGTCTCCCATTGGGTTCATGTTGGTTCTGACCTACCAGAAGTCTCTACCATCAAGCCTATACCATTGATATACATCATGTTCCCTATGGTATCTTTCATAAGACTACCATTTTGTCTTTTTTCAACTTCATAGTGCTATGTGTACTGGGGATGAGGATTTGTTCCCTACCCAGCTTACTTTGAGGCATTTTCTTTTTAGCCCACCAAGATTCTACAGTAGATGTTCCTGTTAAAATGAGATATGGTGAAATGGGTTGAGCTTAGCCTCGCACACATTTGTCATTGGAATCACCTTGCCGTCTGGCGGAAATTCTGCAGCATTTAAAGCTGTAAATGAGCTCTTGATGTAGACTCACGATAAAAAAAATCCTCTACGGGTCATTTTTCCGTATAAATAAATATATAGTCCCGTCGTTAAATTTTGCTTAATAACCGGAATAGAAATGAAATTGTTGGTGTTTATAGTTTAGAGGCGGAATTTATTGGAGCCCGAAATGGCATTAGTCTCCATATTGCACACCCCATATTTTGATGACCAAATATTGTTGCTACGTGAAACTTATACGAGGGATATGATATTGCTTCATATTTTTATTTCATTTTATTATCATTTTTTTGGCAGCTGTTGATCAGGGCAGGTACCTTGCTGCAGTTTATAGTCTGGGCTGAAAACCCCAATTAGCCAAATTTTCAAATCTGTTTTATTCAATTCAACTCAGTACCCCACAGTCAGCAATCAAATGTCAAATGGTAGGAGGCAAGTTCCCATCATCAGGAGGAAACTCCCTTATCAGTTGCTACTTTAATCATCATCGTTAAATTGAATTCAGACTATTGTTGGGAAGACTATTTTAGCTTGGAGCTCAGTAAGGGGGTTAGAATGAACATGCCTACTCAGACTGTGATTATTAGGAATTTAAATATTAGAAACTAATTAAATTAGCCTTAAATGGTAAATTAATCTGTCAAACAATCCGAAGCATAACTTCTGACTTGGTTCCCTTTATAATGAACTCCACTCTAAATTGCACAGCAATTACCAATGACAAATCTTGTAACCCTGCGTTGCACTATTTCCAAAGCTTGAGCCAGGCCAACCCTGAATGGGTTCCAAATCGGCGCACAATATTCGTTTTATTATCTTTTTAGGCAGGTATTGATCAAGGCAGGATCAAATCAGTCGATTTTTCAATTATTTTTGTACCTGCAGACAAGTTATATACCATTTTCCCCATCTTTATCTGGTTTCCTGACCACCCCTGGTTTCCGACTGACCCATGAAGACAATTGCAAAGGTCGTATATTCGAGTGGATTTTCCGGGTGTAGTCCCTGACCCACATCTTTCTTAAAATTGTGGGCATGGACCTGGTTGGGCGACTGAGCTGGATTTTCTTAAAAAAAAATTAAGGTTTTTCTTGATCCTTCTTCATCGAGTTTGTTGTCTTTTGGATATTTGTCATTTGTCGATGCTCCCCCTCCCTCTCCTGCTCAGTGTTCGAACTTCTTTGGGATTTTTCTGTAAAATTTGTGTAATGGTCGAATTTAATAAATACTATTTAAACGAGGCGAATTTTCATTAGCGTTGTCTGGTATTGAAAGAGGCCATGGATTAGGCGTGTCTGGTACTTACAGTAGTTACTAAGAAGGGGGGAAACAACAAAGTGCGTCATCATATTCGACCCCCTTTCCAAGAACTTGTTGTTTTGTTTGTTGCCAACGACTTTTTTTTGTGTTTTTGGCTAGTTGTTTCGATTACCATTGCTGTCCTGGTTCCTGTCTAAAACCACGAAGCTAAGGAAATTAAACGGAAGGAAATCAGCAATTGGGTCTAACCACCAAACAATCACATGTAATGACTACTTTTTAAATGGTTTTTTTCTTCACTGAGAATTAAGGCAAGGTGCACTTAAAAATCTCATCGCCAAATTAGGTCTACAACGCGATAAATGGCAGCCAGAAAATGCTGTAATCATGAGCAGTTGAAATTGTTGCATCGGTTTTTGGGATGCCATTTCGTGGGAGTAGTCTGTATTTCAAGGATTCTAAATTTGCAATAAAGGTTAGGTAGGCCTACATCCTTGTAGTTGGGATTCAGGTACATACTGTATGAGCAAGTCAAACTCCAGGCTTGATCCTCAATTTAAAGGGGAAGACCCACATAAAATTTGCTTTCTGAAAATTGAATCATTATTGCAAGCCTGAGAAAATAAACACCACATTTTTACCGAGCAATAGCAATAAATCCTAAAATCAAACCCTTGACTTTTGCGAGTTTCAAGATGGTGCGGAATCTACACTACTGGTATCACATTTGCCGAGAAAATGAGATTCAGTCTTCTATAACTGTCAATAACATGAGTTTGGGTGACGTCAAATCGTCCACAAATTGAGTGGGACACAAATTAAAATGGCGCTGCTGCATGTTATTTGAGGTAATTTGAGATGAATTTCTTTTATATTTTTCTTATAATAGAAACGTGTATAATAGTACGTGTAATAGAAATCTATAATGAATCAATATTTTAAAAGCATCCAAATCCAAAGAAAAACCGAAAAAGAATAAACATTTCTGTTCCATCATTCCAAAAGAACAAAATCACCAGACAACCAGGAAACATGTGCATTGGCACATTCCCTGGAATCATGCAAATTGCACGTGTTAGAAATAGAATAACAAAAGGAACAAAATTTTAATTTTCTCGAAATTCAGTTTTGCCCATTTCATCCATTGGCAGCTGTGTTTTGTATGCAAAAATGCTCTTGAAAATTCAAAGGCTTTTCTACTAAATTATCCAATTTCTCTTGTCTGATGTGGTAAGTAAAGAGTTTCACTGAAACTTTCCACGGATTGGATTTGATCTTTTCTATGCAAATGCTGCTGCTGCGCTCTTGTGCATTTCATCGATTTTTCTTTCTGTCGCTCAGCACAATGGATAGTGCTGGTGGTACATAGGGCCTTTTTATACCCTGGATCGATATTTGGATGACTGTAGTAGGCCAACATTTCAAAAGGAAAGGTGTGGCCTGTGTGAATGTGCCTCTCCATGTTGTTGTTGGTGGTGGTGGTGGTGCAAACCCTGTGCTTCGGAATCATCTTTAAAGGGTGTGCTGTTTGTCAGGGTGGCCATTTTGTGAGAACCAGTTCCTTCTTTTGTTGCAGTTTTTTATGTTTATGGTCTCTTGTAACCTGTATTTTTGGTTATTGTAAAACGGGAATTGCAACTGGTCGTGGTGGACTCAGATGGCTTAAGTTAGTGATTTTGTAAAAAAGACTAGGCCTAGGCATCAGTAGGAAAGAAGTAAAATTCTTTGTACTTTAATACTTCAAGCAGATGCAATCGTATGATAGATGGGTTTGTTCGAAGAAGAGGGAGGAAACAGTAATGTGGGAGGGAATACGGTCGTGGGTAAAGTTTTCAATGGACTGCGTCAACATTTGTCTGTAGGAGCCCTGGGAAACCAATGGGCCTCCTCATCGCGCTGTCAGTGCTATATTTCGTATATACATGTAGCAAATACACCATTCTTTTGGTTTCATATTTATAGGCCTGGAACGAGCAGTTTTTGACACGAAACACGATAAGAGCTGGTTTTTTTGACTGAAGCTATGTTTCTAGTTTGACCTCTTGTCATGTATCTCTTGCTGGGGTGACATTTGCCACATGTTGCCCGTGATAGCAAGGGGGGAGGTAGGAGTATTTTGGCCTTGCTCTTCAGACTTCTCTCTACACTTTGATTTTGAGTTGAAAATATTAATTGCGTCCTTCCACAGTCCTGTTTTGGGATGGAAAAATCTGCAGAATCCTTCTTTCCTCTAAAAATGATGCATTAATGGTGGCGCACGGGCCACTGTATTTTTAAAGTGTTTTATTTTTAGACTCATTGTGAAGCAATGATTGAGATGGAGCAGCCGCCCATCCATTTTTGTTTTCTGGCAGGATCAAAGGATCAAATCATTTCGATTGGAACAGCCTGGATTTTTGTTTAGTTTTCTGTTTGTCTAATATCCATATAGGAAAGAATGTAAATGAAACATTTACATGACGTCAGTATCTTGAAGCAAAGTATTGTCTTCATGGACCTAACTTTGGAGTTAACAAGATGGCTTCTATTCCAAACACTCTTCCAATTCTCTTCATTCCCATTTATTTATTTGTTAAATGGCTGTAAGTTTGTTAGGACTTTGCCGCACCCGCTGTTTCTGCCATAGCCCATAGATACAACAATGAATGAGACTAAAGATTGGAGACTACAGTACATGATTCCACATTGAGATGGCCAGCAGTTGAAATGTTTTACGATCATCTATTGGACAGTTGAGTGCACATGTGACCATAGTTGACCTATGGAAGAGCACCTAACATCTGAGCTGTTTGCCATCTCGATGTGGAATGAACTCTAGACTAGGTGCAAGTGTATGGGCAAGTTCTACCACAGGATCATTGGTAACATCATTGCCCAGGATACCGCATTAGCACGGTATCCAGCAATAGCAGACATTCCTCCACATAGCCTAACAGGAATAATACTTGAAATTGCGAGATTACTTCCACCAAATGAGAAACTATTTGCTAACTGTGGGGTACTGAATTGAATTGTAAAATTGTGGGTTCTGAAAGTCATAGTACATGCTACAGAAACAAGTTTCGTTCTTCCGTTTCTTCTTGAATTTATTGATGTGAAGGCGAAATTAAAACTCAATAACTTTAAGAAATGTCTGACAGTGGTCTCTCTCTTCCCTGATTTCCCTGCAATGGATTCGTCTTGTTTTCTGTGTTTTCACGCAACACCTGTTCCCACCCGTGGAAGACATGTTTTTTTTTTAATCGTGCTCATTTTTCTCCAGTTTTTATCCCTCTTTCTCTTTTTTTGACACGGTGATGCACCACCCCTCTTGTGTTACCTCCGGCCATATTTTGATGCCTGCCTATCTAAATCTGTTTTTTTTTTTAGCTCGGTAATTTTTGTTTGTCCCTTTTTCTGTTGCCAATCCCCTATAGTTGAGCTGATTCACTGCATTCGACCAACCAAAACTTTCCTCTCCCAAATGGCTGCTCGCTTTCCCTCCCTCCGCCAATGGAGGCCACATTTTTTTTGTGGCACCCCCCTAAAACCATCCAAGTAGGGGAGAAAATGAGCTCCTGGCAATGCTAAGCGATGGACTGGTGTGACAGGAGCTACTGATCGATCATTCAAAATGGCCGCTAGACATTCTAAAAGAAACTGGTTTTTATACCAAAGGTTCAACGTGTATTGGATACTTTGAAGAAGAAGACTATAAAGAGGATTTTGATTGATTATAGGGATGACCCTCGTAGAGCATTTGGTGAAATTGATCCGGGTTACAGCGTGGAAACGTGCCTAAATATATGCAAAAAGGGATTGGCGGGATTTGACAAACAACTGAGGGGCTTTGTACTGTGCTGAAAAAAGAAAAAGAAAACGTTTTTTAACCGAGGACAGGTTGGTGATGAAGAATTTACTCCCATGGCTTGGCTCAGTTCTCCGGGATTGTAGGATTACTTTGTAAAAGTAGATTATAACTGATTCCCTCCCACATTTCTGTCCTTTTACTACTATCCTCCAAAATACATCAAGTGTGAGTTGGCACCTGAAATATAGCCCCGGTTATTGCCTGCAACGAGAAGACCATAGCCCGAAATCCTGCACGGACTCTGAGTAATTCCCTCGGTAATTCCATTGAATCTGATTGAATCGCAGACCCATTGAGTCCTTCTGAATATTACGAAAGCCTTCGGGAATCTCTGGGCGTAATCGCTTAATCTTCCTCTGAATCCCTTTTAATCTCCCTAAATCCCTTCGAAGTTCTGAATCTTTTAAGGTTTAGTAAGAGACCTGACAGGCTTTCGAATGCTTTGTGAGAGAAATGTTTGTAACTATAGGCCTACCAAAGCCAAGAACTGGAGAGAATAAAAATCGACCAATAAAGTTAAACTTTATGTTGGACTGCTTATCTCTGGTTTACAACATGTACAATTGACTCCACCCACATTTTCAAATTTTAAATACTGGAGAAAGTACTGTAATCACAATAGTGGTCCTCGTAGTGGTCGCAATGAGAAATCTCTTGATTTGGCAATTTCAAATTGCATTGCATTCCCTTATTTTCTTGACTGGAGTTAGTGGAGTATATACTTTATTCCACATTGACTGGCCCCCATGTGAGCTGAAAAATGGAATAAAATTTTAATGTAGTAGGCCTATAGGATAGTGTCTTCCCATTTTGGCCCAGAGATGGCGTTACTATTTGGAGAGTACCTTTACAGACTGGCAATGGATTTGTAAGACCCTTAGATAAGATAAGATAACAAACTCCTTTCAAACGAAGGGCTCGATAATGAGCCTATAGGGAGCCAAATTTTGAAAAGTACTCTCCAACAGATGTCCTTTTAATGAGTTGTCTGCTCTCATGTGTAGGTGAGGAAACTATCCTATTGATTCTTCTGAAGATGAATACACTCAAGTTATGAACAGCAAGCACCAAAGGTTCTACATGTATCTTTAGTTGGACAAAAGGTATAATCATCATTGACAAGATGGCGGATGGGAGCAAAGAAAGCTCAATGTAGGCCTAAAAGCGTTTATTTTTAATGCGCCTATTTTTAATCTGTTGGCAAAAAATGGATGAAAAACTTCACTACACCCCAGTTGGCTCGAAACGAGGAATTAAGGGTGAATACTACTGAA
>JAQFXX010000176.1:0-10161 GCA_034693985.1 Nemasoma varicorne
TCACAATAGACAGTAGCCAATAAAATAATTTTAAATATTGAATCTAGTATTTCAATCATCTTGCACACATTCAAATAGCTGAGGACCATTTTTTGAAATTTATAGCTAGTGTTCAATGATGAACGATGGATTTTGTTTCTTGTCTGCTCAATATACTGCAACAGGAAAGCATTAACCACTGCTATAAACCCTGTGCAGATGAATGGCAAATTCTGCGCAACCATTAAAAATAGCATACCAACACACATAATAAAAATAAGTATAGTGGCAAAGCTTATACTTTCTAAAATTATTTTCATCGCTACCTTCATAAACCAAATGCTAACTGCTATCCAAACCAAAAGCTGACACATCGGGATAATTAATAAAATTAAAAAATTTTGGTTTAATTTTCTCAGGAAAAGAAACTGCTGATCAGTTATGGAAAACTCCTTCATTCTACAATAAAGCAACTGTAGTTTGTTTGCATTGAATTTTATAGAGAGATAAGTCATCCAGAAATTCAGGCCTACATTTAACATAGCTTCAAACCAAAACTGGTCTATCGCAAAGTGGCTTATTTCCAAGACTATAAAAAACGTAAACCAAACCTCCAATAATGGAAATGATCATGCAAACTAGCCATGTTATTTTTGATATAAAATGAATAACTTTCATCCACAAATTTTTTGAAACCAGTTCATGTATTGGCTTGATCTCGGTAAAATGTACCAAATTTATATCCAAGTGAGCTATGCACCGGCACAATGAAAACCCTACAACAAAGGGTTTAGGTACAATATGTTGCATCCTGAAAGTGAACATATATTTGTGCTCGCACAATAAACAGCATTTTACATTAACATTTTGCTTGTTTAAACTCCTCTTAAAGCAGCTGTATAGGCTCGTTGCACATGTCATTTTTTTTTAAATTTTGTGGAACTTTTTGCATGTGTTCGACCAAAATAACTCGTGCTGCCACCTGGATCATTTTTCAAGAATTACATATGTTTTTAGCACGTGCCATAGAAAAAGCATTATGCCAAAAAATTGCATGAGCAAGAGCTCCACAAAAATTTAAAAAAAATGACATGTGCAACGAGCCTATACAGCCGCTTTAAGTAAAGTATAACTTTCTAGCGTGTTTCACGAAATAAGAACACTCAAGAAATCGATATCTGTCTGTCCTAAGTTGTGGGCAAAATAGAGGACCCCCAAGTGAAATCAAAAATGAAACATAATTCCATATTAGCCAATGCGCTTTTACAAAATTGCAGTGGATTTCTTTAAACAAATATAAGACAAGTAATTTGAGCAAATGACTGCTCAATTTGAATGGCTAGAATGAGAATTAAATAATGACAAATTTTACCGCGCGCCCTAATCCATTCCCTGCTAATTAAGTGAATATCTAATCTACAAATCCTCTTTTTTAACACCCTGTATAATGTTCAGTTGAGTCCATTTCAATTAAATCCATGTTATGAAAGTTAAATTTTCTTAAATTAAACTGCTAATTAATTAATGAATTCATTAAAGTGATAGACGTTTCCATGCAAGATAACAACAGCAACAACTGCTATTGTGTCCTATAGCTTTTGTTTGTGTTTTGCCAACCGAAATTAATGATAAAATTTCGATTTGGCTTTTGGTAAATGATGTCAATCCATATTATTGGAGGACAAGGACCAGGAAAGAACAGATGGCTGGGCAGTACCACACTAGGGGGTCAAAGGGGGGGGGGGGGAGATATGCACCCCCGACACTTATCGATCACTGAATTTTATGGACTGTCCGAAAATTTCCAAATGGTGAAAAAGTTTGTTGAGGCAAAATGCATGCTGGGATAACACTGAAGTTCAAAGCACATTTGTAAGAATGCTCTGTGTGTCCGTCTGTATTTCCATCCAATTATCTCAGGAAACTGCAGTCCATTCCTCATTAAGGAGTCCTAGATGGAAGATATGTCATGAGCTTATATTCAGCTCTCATTTGTTGAAAGTTTGGTCTGTGCAGGTTCTGCTAGTGTTCTGGACCAAACCTCAAATGTTTCAGATTTCCATGATAAGTCCAATAGACAACAAGATTTTCACTTTTCCAAGAGGTTTTTTAGCTTTTTTGCTCAAAATTGTTTGACCACAAACTGGAATGTAGTCTCGTCAAAATCCAGTTGCTTTTTGAATTTTTAAAATTCACTCTAGTATATGCTCAAAATCAAGTGATTCAATTCGACTGTAATGCATTGGTTGGAACATATCAGAACATGTTAATGGGCTGCATTTTTGTCAAACTAAAATTCTTGATTTGGGGACAAATATTGTAAAGTGGAGTAAACCAAAAAGCACCAACAGCTTGATTGGGATGAGCCTACATTATAATTCGTAAACCAGAAATTTAGAACAAAAAATTAAAAAGTAGGTGGCGCTGTTCAGTTGATGCAACTCCGCAATTCAGTATAAAACATCTTTACCAAATTTTGTCTGTTTGAAATTTTCGATTGCCCATAACCCCCTCCCCTTCTGATCCCAATTTTAATGATTGATCTCGATTTCCGTCCCACCTGAGGGGGGTGTTTCTTGGCTGATGTTGATTGACACACCTGCCTGCATGTGCTCATCATCCCTTTCGCGTGCAACTGTGTTCTTTTTTTTGTGAGGTACGAGTCACATTTTGTGTGAGTGCTGTGACGGGTGCACGCGATTTGTGTCTCGTGTCAGGTGCCACCACGTCATAAAGTCACACGCGGGTTCAGCCTCCCATCACAAGATAGAATAAATGCACGCCAAATTGGGCATGAGGCCGAAAAGTCGATAACGGCCGGGGATCCCGAGGGAGGAAGAGGGAAAAATTTATGAGGACTATATTTGGGAAAGTACAAAATGAACTTGTATTACCTACTGGCAGGGGCCTAGGAGAAACACCTTGATCAAATGAAACAAACTTTATATCAATTCAATTCAGTACCCCATAGTCAGCAATCAAATGCCAAATGGTAGGGAGGCAAGTGCCCATCATCAAGCAACTTTAAACATCACTGTTAAATTGAATTCCTAACTGGAAATTCAGACTATCGTTGCGAAGACCATTCCTTCGTCTAATAGCAGGCAAAAAGAAAAACCAAAAGTAAGCATCCGTTTTAGCTCGGAGTTCAGTCAGGGGGTTAGAATGAACTTGCCTTCTTCCATGATTATTAGGAATTAAAATATTAGAAGCTAAATTAGCATTAGTAGGTAATGTAAATCGTTCTGATATCTTAATTCACTGCATCCTATTGAATTTGAAAACTCAGCAAGGTTGGCACAGTAGTATGTCCTAGCTGAATAAGATAGTTGGCTACCAATAGAAACCAGTTAGTTCATCAGTTGGTTTCTATTTTGATCAATTGGTATCTAAAGGTTTCCATAGGACGCCGTAAACTGTTCCAACTGGTCAAACTTTGAACTAGTCCCCAGTGGAAACCAGCTAATTTCTTCTGTTGGTTTTTCACCTAGGGTGTCATGAATGCACCACCTGGCAATTTAATGGAATTACTTGGATGCAATCCTAAAGGGGAATGCTGGGACAGTACCTTGAAAATCTCGGCCAAGTTGATCAAGGAAAACGTAATGAAAAGGTCAGAAAATACCTGGAAAGTCAGGAAATTTGAAATTGAAAATTGTGTGGCAGCCCCGCATAAGTCTGCCTCGACCACATTCTTACCACCTTACTAAAAAGTGCCAACTATTTCCAAATTTTTCTCAATAATTTGCTCTATACTGATCAAAACAAGACTAATTTCCTCGCTAATTTCAACACAAAATAGCTGTACATAAATGAAAGTTTTGCTAACGAGTAGGTTGGGAAGCTAAAAAATGTGTGCACGATATCAAGAATATCACCAATTTCTTGTAGAATCGCCAGCGTTTCTGATTAATTTTGTTTTGAACATCCTATAGGGCCTAGGCATTTTCCGCAATTCAGATTTGCTGCAGAAACTGGTAAATAGTATCCAGTAATTCAGAAACTGCTTTCTGAGCACAATATTCAAAGACAGAGCGTTCACCAAGCAGTTCCCAAACTCAAGCCACCCTTTAGTTCACTCTGCATGAAATCTGAATTGTCGAAAATGCCTAAAATCTGGTAATATCATATTGCTGCATCAGCCAAAAATATCTCGGGGTTGTTTATCTTAGTTTCATATAAGACACAGGCCCTCTGGTGTCGGTTTCTGTACCGCTGCTTATAGCCCATGTAAAATTCATTTTTGTTTCGTGAAAAGTATAAGAAAAGCACCCCCGAGTATCCAGACTTTTGTGTTTCCTTTAATATTGTATTGATTGTTCGTTGAATATTTAAGTTGAGTCAAAAAGATATTGGCAAAAAAGGCAGCAACAACAATCCACTTAGGGCTAAGATCGTGGGCCGCGATCTGAGGCCCATTTAAAATTCAACCGAAAAACCGAGAAGCACTTGGGGTCTCCGTTGCGGTTAATCGAAGATGTTGTTTCGAGCTATCGGAAAAAATAACCGGGAGAAAAAAAATCTTAGCAGAAATCTATATCTTTTGAAGTAAGCAAGTTTGAGCTAAAAAAGTACGCAGATATGAAGTGGAGGGTCCCATAGGATGTTTTAAAAGCAAGTAGTCCCCTCGCCCTCGTGTCTCAATTATTTATTTCTTATAAAAATCTTGTAACCTTTTCCATTTTTTTAAAATATTTAATGGATCTCTATTGCTTTTTACTCAACACCAACTTGCCCCAAATGCAATTATCAAGAGGTTTTTTTTCTTCTTTTTGTAGGAAAGCTCAACTCTTGTCCATGGAAATGGGAATTAACGCCCTAGAGTAGCACAGCGGTTGTAAAATTAAGGTAACAAGTTATTTTAGAATTTTGCAAAAATTAATTTTATTTCTTGCTAATGGGTCTAAGTTCAGCTTTCTTCAGCTGTAATGCCAATATTTTATTTTACCCTAAATCTGACGGTTGGAAATTCTTTAATCTGAATATACTTGAAAAATATATTAAAAACTAAATCCAATAATAATTTAATAGTTTCCAAGTTGGGATTTGAGTTCTACATCAGCGGCTAAAAATTAACAGTATAACAAATACATGTAATTCTCATTTACATTGCTTAAATCTTAACATTTGCTGTTTATGTCAATTTGGTTTTGGTAGATTTCGAGAGACAACTCAAAAACAAAATTAATCCCAAAAATTATTTTTGTACATCATTACTAAAAGGTTTTTCTGTAATGCTTAATGTATTTTTATTTTTTTAAATATTAATTTCAGACGAGCTTAGAAATACTTTTTTTGCCCTAATCACAAATCCTTACCTTAAACTTACAATTTTAAAGTTTTTCAATAGACAAACCAAATTTCCATTCTTTATAAATTAACTAAACTTAAATGCTTTGAAAAAGTTGACAATGTTGTAAAGAAATTGTATTAATAAATACAATTTTAGAGAAAATGTCTAAAAAAAACCTATAAATCAGCTTTTCAAAATTTCCCCCCAGTCTCAATCTTAAACTGGGAAAGTAGAGGGCGCTGTATTTGTACAGATGACGCCATTGCTGATCGGGAGTCGGTTTTTTTGATTTTCAGGTTCGTGGAAATTTCATCGAATTAAGTCGGTTAAAATACTCAAATAAGTTATATTTTTTAAATACTTTGTTAAATTTCCTTTTAGTTGTAATTGATCTTCAGTTAGGCCGAAATTCCTACCAATTAGTTAAATTGGGTGAGTATTTTAAACGTAAATTTTCAAGGCCAAAATCAGGCTTATCCAAACTTTGGTCAAGTGTGTGGACTGGAGGCTTGTCCTAAATGTAGATAGATAAGAAAGTGCGCAATGGAGACAATAACTATTAATGTGGTTGCCCCCCCCCCCCTCACCATAAACAACATTACTGTGAATTCAAAATCTTATACCCATTATACAGGGCCGTACGTAGTCAGGTAAAATAGTGGGAGGGGGCAAATAAGGTAAAGTGGACCATCGGAAGGGGAGTTAAGATTATGGAATAACCCCTTCCTGCTAAGAAAGGGGTTTGATGGTGCACCCCCAAGAAAATTTTAAAATTTAAAGCCACATTTGTCACATTTTGCTTTTGTTGGATATTTTATGCTATTTACAGTTTATTTGCCATTTGAGTGGACCTGGCCAGCAGGTGGGCAGGGGCAATTGGCTCCTCTGTCCCCCTTACTGGCTACGGCCCTGGCCGTAGCTTTGATTTCATTAGTGTTTAGGGTAGGCTAACTTGGATGGTTAGGTATGTGAGACCCTAGTCAGCTTCCCAAGGTTCTCTTGAAGGCATTACGTGGAATGCAGAGACTGTACTACATTCCCCCTTTGCTGGATCCCTTATTTCTCCTATCATAATAAGCACTGTGTTTTTAGTACTTTTAACTGGTATCATAGTGCGTAGGTGGACCATCTAAGGCTAGGGCATGGGCTGGTATTGTCCAAGGTGAAAAGCCATTGGCCACCCCCAATAGAATCCATACGTTGGTGGATAAAATATTTTGGTACTTGTTACGTTAACTTGCACCACGCGGAAATTCCATGTAGGAGACCTGGCGAGCGAGTGTAGTACCGTGTACATGTATACAAGCCCCCGTCCCGTTGGCGTTTTAGAAGAAGGGGGACCCCCTTAAATTCGATGCCCTGGTCCCACTCCCTTCCCATGATACCCTACAATATCATACCATGCTATTTATTTTATTATTTACCGTTTTACACGCAACAACTACACTCGCTCGCCGGGTCTCCCATATGGAATTTTTGCGTGGTGCAAGTCCACGTGACAAGTACCGAACTGCTCACGGATCCCCTTACTATTAGTGACCATTTCAAACTAGATTATCAGTTCCAAAACGGGGATCCAACTGGGCCCTCCTAATTAGCATTTACCAGTTCAATTTTTCGACTGGATTTTTCTTCTAAGGTGGGGAGACCATGGTTACCGTTACAGTATGTGCCTGAGAGATCTTTGGAAAAAAAACTGTTTCAGTAAAGGTTTTGTCTTGCTGACATCGGAGTACTCTTCCTGACTGTAAGATTACCCTTTTACCACCCTGCCGGACTAGCACTATGTTGTGTCCACCACCAGGCAATGGGGAGACCTGGGTTCAATCCCAAGATCGGTTCTCCTGGCTTTGGTTTGGCTGGTTATGCATTTTTGGGAAAGTAGTCTATTAGATTTATGTTATCAAATCTCCCAGTACAGTAAATGGTTTGCATGCCAGGTGGTATTAAAAGTTAAAGAATAATTTTTGTCATTGTCTTTGAAATAATCACATTTTGTAGTAAAAAAACCACTTGTTGGTGTTTACATTTTACTGATAAATCAGTTGAATATGGTTTTACCTGAATTATGATATTCTGGAACTTTTAGTCATAAATTAGCTGCCTACATTTAAAATTATTAAACACTTTGACTAGAAGACATAATTCCAACGTGTACTTGGGGTCTTTATTTGGGGTCTTTAGGCCCAGTGACTCTTTTGACACCAAAGGGCTTTTTTGTTAAAGGTGGACTGACACATAGCAGACGACACACTGAAAACTGTTTGCTAATTTCTAAAGGCCAGATAGGAATCTGCAAAGTAAATTTCACACACTCATCTATCCATATTCATTGCCATTTGGATTTTATGTTTTCATAACCCAAATATTCCCAAAAAGCACATTCAACCTGAAAAAGATGCAAGTTAACCTCTGCTTCCATTTAAAAAGAGCAAGATGTGACGATACAAGCAGCTCTTTCCATTGAACATAATGCATCTTTTTCAGGTTGAATGTGCTTTTTGGGAATATTTCGGGAATGAAAATATAGAATCCAAATGGTAATATGGGTAGATGAGTGCGTTAAATTTACATGGCAGATACATTTTCTTGAATTACAACAACTTTTTTTCAATGTCATACCACCTTTAAATAATTTATAACAAATACAGTTTTATACCTAGCTTCTTGAAACTCGGTATACATGGGCAGGTGCCCTATGCAGACCCTTGGTAATTGTTAGGTCTTCAACCCATTAGGACCAAAGGGCCTATTTGACCAAAGTGACACCCCTCCCTAAATGTTGCGTTGTGCACATTTATAGATCTTAACACTTGAGGGAAAGCATTTAAGCAGAGCATGCAGTCTGCCCTGAATGCACCCGGGCATCAGCATTGGAAAAGTGACCCTTACAGTAGCAACCAAGATGTAAAATTCGGTTATTCGACGAAGGGGGGTTTCACATTCCCCATGGCTATGCCCGTTGGCGGTTTATTATTATTAATAATAATAATGTTGCATTAAGTTGTACCCAGGGGAGACAAAGCACAGAAATGTTTTCGTCTGCTGTCACGGATGTTTGTTTTTAGGTTTAAAAATGTCAAATATATTTAGGGATATTTTTTAGATATTGATTTCAGATATAGTAAGAAGATTTAATAAAAATGTTAAATTTAGTCAAAATGCAAAAAAAAATCAAAAAATAAGGATTTTCTGATCATTATAAAAATTATACTGTTATATAGTTTCCAGCACATTTAAAGTATTCTTTATGCTATTTTCTTGACCAGAGTATATGCATAGGTATTTGTCTGCCTGTACGTTGTATTCTGGATTACATTGCCAGCTACCCCAAATTATGTCAAGAAATTACTTTTCAGAGTGCATTTTTTAGTTCCAAATCCTCTTTATCTGCATCCCCTCTGTTTTTTCTCACTTTTTGGACAGTTCCCATCCTATTTGCAGTAGCCTATTCCTGGTTTTTTCTTCTGAATGCTTCATAAAAAAAGGTGCACCAATTTTTTCAGATCACTGCATGCATATACCTAATCTGCTAGACTTTACTTTCCCCTAGAAAATGTCTTGTTTATCTTGAAAAGACTTATCCAAATTAAGTCTTTGGGATTTATTATGCACAAAAAAATACATACAGAATGTACATGTATAAATTAACAGGAATTTTTTTTTTAAAATAATTATGTAAATGTCTGGCAGCAGTAAAGCATTTTAGTAATGATGTGGGTAAATTCCTCCTGAATATGGGAATTACCCCCTTACCATTTGGCATTTACTTTACTTACTGACAATAAGGTGCTGAGTTGAATTGAATTGAGTTTAATTCAAGAAGGATTTTAGAGATTCTTTAATTCATTTTTTTTCGTTCAACGTTAAAAATTCAGCCGCTTGCAAATTGCTTCGTATTTTCAAATTCACAGTGAATCTTAAAAGTCTCAGTTGCTGCCGGTGCAGTAAAACCGAGTAAAACATACAAACCAAAACAATTGGCATTGATTTCTCTCAACAATTTATTAATATTTAGAGAGTAAATTATATAAAATGAAGTTTAAGTAACTGCTTTGTCTAAGTAATTCGGCAGGATTAAAAATTTATATCTGTAAATATGAAATTTTAATTCTAATGCAAATGAAGTAGGTTTTTTTTATTTTCCTCCCCTGAGGTATCTTAATTTGTCATTGCTTCTTCCTGACAATTGCATTTTACAAGTTTTCTTTAGTTTTTTTCCTTACCGCTGTTCGTGCTGTATTTTACTGTTTTCTTTCTTTTTATTCCCATTTCACTCCTAGCTCTCTCTGTTTTGCCCCTGTAGCGATCCTCGATTCAGCTTATTTTTTTTGCCCTTATTTTTTTTTCTTTTTTTCTTCGTCCTCCTCTAACAAACTATTTAAATTTTCATGTTGTCCTTTGCTGTGTGATATCTATCTGTAACAAGTGCATGCGCCTCCAGACACTCCACCGTGCACGTGGGGGACCCAGGGGGCGCTTGCGAGGGACCAATTTTGGGGAGAAAGTGGATGGGGACAATCCGTGGTAGAGTCAAAAGCCTCCCTGTGTTGGGCTATACATATTGAAAGGCTGACTATTATAACTAGGACCGTTCAGAGGATTTTTCACATGAAAATTCCATTTCAGAGCTTAATTCAGACTTCTGATATTTATTGTTTTACTGTATCCCTGTAGAGCAATTTGGTTATTATTAAAGTTCCCCTGACATTAAAATTTTTCTCCCTTTAGAAACACAGATATTCCTTTCTAAAAAACCCCAAAATGATTTTCTTTCCTCAATATTACGTTTGAAAACTACAAAAAATGCTTATTTTATGAACAAACTTCTATTCAAGCTTATTTGCCAACTGTGCTGCCATCTATTAGCCAAACTGCTTATGCTGTTC
>JAQFXX010000177.1:0-10160 GCA_034693985.1 Nemasoma varicorne
GTGGCAACCCTGTGCATCATTCTGAACAATAGAAACATGTAAAACAGGGCGCATATAGCCTACATTTATAATCATATGGGAGAGGCTGGAGACCAAATCAGATGAATATAGGGTGAAAGATTTACAAAACGGATTTGCATTTTGCATCACCTGAAATTTGTGGATTTATAAAGCATTACAGCTTGGACGACGATTGCAGGACTTACAAAAGTTTATACGCACTTGGCAAATATATCAAGCGCAAGCTAGAAATCCAGCAAAATGATCAAAAGATAATGGTACGGGCTAACAGAAAGTATTTAAGGTTTACATACATGTGTGCTCAGATTTACATAGCATAAGTCGAAGATAAAGGATCTAGTGGGATTTACAAGATTTAATGTGCTTTATTCAAAATCTGGCAATGAGAGATGGTTACTATAGCTGTTTTACAGCCTTGTCGATCGCTATGGCCTTGTCAACGTTATGAATTCTTTCTGATTTTTTTTGGCCCCAGCACGATTTTCTGACCAACCAAAGACCGCAAATCGACGTAGTGCAGTGGCAGCTGGTATTGACAGTGACGCAATTAAGTTCTACCGGGGTCAATTAATTCCCTAACCCAAGGTCGAATCAATCAAATTTCGTCACTAATACATTTTTCCTTAGAATTTAACCAATTTACCAAAAAACACCTTTAACTTACCTGCAAATACTGGTACGTCATGTGCACTTTTTTCAGACGGTTCAAAATACGAATGATCTGAATATTAAAAGCGAAAGAAAAGAAAAAAAAATTAGAATGGAACTCATAAATTGATCCCCGCCATCGGTGACCCGGATCTTGACCGTTTTCTACTAAGTATATTTTGCAACTTCGTATTTACGATTCTAGCAAACTAATAGATGTATTAATTCTCTTACCTCGTCTTTATCGGCATCTCCAGGTGTATTTTGATCTAATTTTTTCTTGTAATAAGTAATGAATTCAACGATCTTGTTGTCCGCCATTTTTGCACCACTTGGACGAGATCCAACCGCTTCCGTCTACGTCATCATGACCACGTTCATTGGTCAGATCTCGAAAAGGTTTCCGGATGTTATGACGCCTTTCCACCATTGCGCGACGACTAACAATAAAAGCGGCAAATTTGAATTATTTTGATGCATATGGCGACACGAATGAGTCTCTGTCTATTTAAAAACGAATATAAAAATTGAGCTAGAATGCTCTCAGCAGCAGGATAAAAGGCAGGCTGCCGAGAGCTTGCACCATATGAAGGGGAAAAATGCAGTCAGGGAATAAATTCAAAGAATGGAAGAGTTCCACGTTGAGATGGCAAGCAGTTTAGATAACTGCTCATTTATTGGTCACGTACGCTCAAACGGGCAGTGGGAGCGCACTAACATCTCAGAGTGAAATGAACTGTAGCTAAAAATCGGCATAAAATGCACCGTTAACACAATATTTGTTATATTCTGGTGCATTTTTAAAACATTAAACAATTTTGAATATGCGGTTTTAAGAGAGTAAAATTGTTGCTTTTATGCAGCTCTGTTTTTGTTTTTTGGCTTTTTTTTTTTTCGTGAAGTGCTGAAGACCATATATTATCAATGAAAACAAAAGGTAACCAATTAAAACAGTTGAACTATTTGTTTTATTAAGTGCCTATGACACGTAATAAGTAACAGCATATGTATAGATCCCTTTTGCACGTTTATAAATGCGGCGGTGATCGAGATTTCCAAAAAGAAATCCACACTTTATCGGCATTATATATTAATATATACTTTGTTATATATATATACCTAGGCAACTGACACCCGCCTCTTTAATATAAATAGGCCATTGTCGAGTTTGTGCACCGAGAGCAATATTGAAACAGCCGAGATTGCAAATGTATCAGCGAATAAGACTAACATAACTAGCTTATCCAGACTCACTAGAGAGTACCTAAGCATCATAATCTACTCTGGCATTAATATTTCGACTTAATGAAAAAATACCTTTTCTTTACAACTGAAAAATGCACCATCTGCAACTTAGAAAATCAGAAAAAGCCTAAATAGGGCCGATAGGCCCTTCTATCGATTGCGCTGCGTGTATTTGCAAAATTTAATCTCAACTACGATAGGAAAAAAGTGCTATTTGGATTTTTTTGCTTCGTTGTCATTGTGCGCTAATCTTGAAGATTATTAAGGGCTTGTTGCAGCTCCCATAGACCCCCATGTTAAACGAAATTACGACTGGATCTCGAAAAATACAAGTTATATCTTTAATTCAATTAGTACCCCACAGTCGGCAATCAAATGCCAAATTGTAGGGGGGCAAGTGCCCATCATCAGGAGGAAACTTCCTTGGCATCTTCAAATTAAGCATATGATTAGGAAGATAATTTTTGCATGTCCTTGCATGTCCTTGCAAAAATTAGCTGCCTTGTCGAATGATTAATTTTAAGAAATAACTTGTATTTCTGGAAATCCAGCCGTAACTGTGTTTAGCAAGGGGCTCCAAACATACAGGGCGATTCATAATTAAATAGCCACCAGCTAACAATATATATTTTTTAGAAAAGTACATGTATAGATAGCGCACAAATATCAACGAGCTCATTTAACAAATATATACGTAATTTTTTTGTGCAATAGAAATGGTTTTAGTCCCATTTTCCCACATTTACTTCCTACGATTAACTAATATTTCCTCACTTTCCTCGGTTGATATTGCCACTGGAGATTCAATTTGACTCTAAATAGACTTGAACATTGGAGAATTTAGCAAAATCTTAAAAGAAAACCCCCAACTAAGACACATTTCTACTAATTACTGTAATGCCTGTGCAAAAAGAGGAAGTGTGGCAAGATATTTAATGATAAAAATATAAGACTCACAATGGGAGAAAATACCAAATGGGATTTTTTTTAAATGCATAAGTGAGATTCAATTACTCTCCCCGTAATTCAGAGCATTTTAGGAACTACAGTAAGCCTACTCATTTTGCCGAACATTAACTATTTCCAAATACAACTCAGATTCGGTACGATTTCTCCCGGGATATTCTGAATAGGGCAGCTACGGATCTATCGGCGAATGAGCTAACTTAGTAAAGCGAATTAAGCTGAGCATCATTTCTATTTTATACTATAGCACTGGAAATCTTGACTATTCCGATAAATTATTAAGTACTTATGTTTATATTCAAACAGAATACCTTCTCAATCGCACCAATTAACCCAATAACATTTCTGCAGAAAGGCAGTTTTTGAAGAGAGACGTTAAAGTCAAAATGGTCTACGACTGTTTGGTCTTGCTGAATCTACATAGCAATTACAATATCAACCAGTAAATTCTAGGGTTATAGAGAAAATCGTGGCTTATTATCGTTGACTGTTGGATACTCAGTGAAATTGAGCCTAGATCAATAAAAAATATAAAATAACCGAAACCTTTTCCAGAAACATTTAGGATTTTGAAAGATGTTAATCTGAGATTCTTTGTAGATTCCAGTAACAAAACTGTAAAATTTCAAGAATGATGCAATTTTTCCAATAACGCATTACGACTGAATTTTTTCCTGACATTTTCTAAAAACATACAGAAGGAAAAATGCCACAATTGAGAGGATATTCCGCAATTAAAATCAATTAGGAAAAAAAATGCCTGAGAACCAAACAAATATTTAAGTACTTGGCCCACAAAATTGAGGCAATCAGTCCCATGTACCTACTGTCAAATATTGCCTCGCAAAAAACCCTCACTCCCAACATTTTCGAATAAAAAGTAACCCTGTTTACCACAACCTATACCTTCAAACACCTTGACTCCAAAACTTCCACAACCTCACCAAGGATTCCCAGATCAAAAATATACAAAAACATACGTCAGTCCTCCTGCAATTATTGCCACCGCTGTACGTGTGATGTACAGACACAAGGAGGCTCATACGTGCCATTTGTGCAATTTCGTGAGAATGCCAAACTGGCAGACAATTCGATCGCCGGCGGGCCAGCAAGTTTCAACGTTCATTCTCATAGATGGAACAATAAATTGCCGATGAATCCCGGTTACGTTTAAATGCTGGATTCGAATGAAAACCGCGGCTGCGAATCGTCTCTGGTTCGTAGATTATTTGTCCTTTCCCTCAAGTTTGGCGAATATTTGGGAGAAAAGCTACTTTCGTCTAACGAATTGGGATCTATAGATTTGTAATACAACATTACCGGCTGTGTGGCGTCGGCTGCCGCGAAATCCATTTGTCCGTCGTCTTGGTTGTAGCGACTCCTGATTAAATTCCAGTCGATCCAGAACAAGATGGCGGCCAAAACCTTGATGGCGGCGCAACAACCGACGTAGCGGAAGCGGAACTGTTCTATGTCGTACATCAGACAAAAGCCGCTGCGTTCGTTGCAGTGCGCCTTCCACACTAAACAAGTTGAGTCGATGACGTTGCCGAAAAGTATCGGCGATGGAATGTAGCCTATAGAAAGAAGAGGGGAAAGTTAAGCGATCCAGGCGGCAAAATAAAACTGACGATTAAACGTTTAAAAGTATACAAATTACCAAACAAACGAAATATCACAAACTGCATTCCTAATGCGAATGAGCGTTCCTCCTGCGAAACTGATCTAAATGCGCAGATAAATAATAAAATTGCAATAATCTGACATAGTTGATGTTTTTAGAGAAGCGGGAGATTGAAATCTAGGATGCTCAAAAGCCAAAACTGCCAAGCCACTCTGAATTTGCTAAGAATCTGAGTACATGAACTAAACTTTGAAATAAGTCTGTAAATACCTGAGAACCAGCATAAGTAAAGGCATCTGTGTGATTGACACTGCCAAAGACATGATGAACAGCAGAACCATAAAGGGAATGATTGTTTGACAGAACTGGGAACAAGGCCCCGTTGTGGCCACGGGAACCACAGTCACCTCTTGATAGCTGCCTCCGGTTGTGCTGTTGCTCAGAATGCAGGCACAATTGAAATAGTTCTGGAGGAAAAAAGAATTTTAAGTTACAGTAACTGGATTCCTTAAAGAATAAAATTGACTTGAAATCAGATTTGCCAGATTTTATGAAAATGGGTTCTTACCAATGTGTTTTGTCCTTTGGGCGTCAATGATGTGCATCCGGCATGACAAGGGGAGAAATACGTGACGCCGTTGCTGCCACAGACCGGAAGGAGATCATTGGGAGAGCATTCGCAGCCCATGTTGCACATTGCTGTGAGATTCACTTCAAACGTAGTATCCAAACGATTTATGCTAGAAGTGCACGAGGCAAATTTGGAGCATATAGTACTTAAAACGTAGTAGCTCAAGAGGAGAATTTCACAAACCCCAACTAAAAAATTTGAGTTATTTTGTAAAAACAAAAAGTAAAGAAATAGGTATCACAAACTTGTCCACGTAGGGTGTCGTAGCACCAGCCATCTTGACATTGTCGCAGCCCAAAAAGAAAACCAAGACGTAAAGCGCCAAACATGCCGCATTGAATGTCATCACAAATTGAATGGCACCTAAATCAATTCAGAGAACATTGATAACTAGCAGAATGGAAAACGTACGATAAATTCTAACGAAAGTTGTACCTTTGGGTGTCAGTTGCAGCTTCTTCAGTAAAAACCCTCCCATAAATACACCAACACAGGCACCAGGAATAGCAATACCCCCTGCACAGAATTGGGGAAAAATGCGATGAAATTAATTAAGCGAGTCACGCTGTTTGCAATCGGACTAAATTCCTATTTACCGGTGAAAATATTAGCTTGCGACTTTCCCACACTGTATTGTGTTTCCAAGTATTTGGGCAAGAAAACGACAAATCCACTGACGATCATGAGCTCCATACAAGAACCCAGGCAGGTGACCACATAGACAGGATTACAAAGCAATTTCCAAATTGAGAGTGGGATATCTGAAGATGGTGAGAATAATCGTTATAATTTAGATAAAATTTGGTTCAGTATAGAGATCAGGCAAGAATGCAACTAAATAAATTTATTTAAAATGATTGTGCGCAATATATTTCCAAAACTAGACTATTTTTCATTTTTTCTTTCTTTCTGAAGATATTTCTGAGATATTATTTGAAGAAAACCGAAGTGTTTTTTGATGAAAAAGTATGTTAATTAAATTTTTGACGCCATGTTCCTAGTGAACAAAGAATATTCTAATGCTTAAAGCGTAGTTGATCTCAACGTTTTCACGGTTCGGAAATTAAACTTTGAGTAGTCTTAAGTTAGGGCTCATTGAATTTCAGAAAACATTTTTGGTTTGAAGAAACACCGAAAAAGGATCCGACTGACCTTTGACTCGTCTTCCATAGGTTGAATTGGCACGTGACTGCTGCGCCCCGGAGAACGACATTTCTCCTTTCGGGAGATTTTTGAGGCTTTCTTCCATTAGTACTTTCCATTTTTCTCTCTTGAGGCTTTTAGGGAAAGTGAAGAATGGGATGGCAACGAGAAGCAAGAGGAGGCCGATGATGAGGAAGCCACCCCACCAAGCACCCACCCAACGAGGGTGGACGGGAGTGATATTCAGCTCAGTGGCGCTGTAGAACAGGGCATCCACGTAAAATGACAAAAGAAATCCACCCAACAGGAAGCCACACACAGGGCCAAATGCCACCATGCTGTACATGCAACCTAAAAAAATAAACAAAATCTTAGTTCTTTAGAGAAACCCGAGTGTCCCAGTACATGTACTACGTCGAAGGTTTTTTCCCAGGTCCATCATAAACACAAACAAATTAACTCAAAACAAATCCACCCAATCTGACTATATTATAGATTATGACAGAATTAAAGATAACCAAATTAAAACTAACCGATATACATGGAAGCGCTATCCTTTTTGACATGATCATCGATGTAAGTCGTACCGAGAGTAAATAGAGGCGAAGCCCCGCACCCGATCAACAATTGGGCAAACATAAAAATGAATACTGAAAGGCCATTCGAATTACTGCCTTCGATGCAAGCCTCGGGTGAATGCATCCCGCTTCCCGATTGGTGGCCCAGAAAACCGCTAATAGCAACAGTGATAAAGCAATTGTAAAAAGTACTCCTTTCATTATAGTAACGGAAAAAAAGAATAAAAAAAATGTAAAAAGCAATTCCTTACGCATCGTGGTGCGCTTCTATTGGCTTACAAATGTTGCTCTCCGTATCGTTCTCCATCACATTTTCTTCTATTGTGTATCTTTGTGTGATGAAATGGGGTAGGACAAATACCAACGAGCCCAGACCCATTAAAACTACACCTGAACAAAGAAGCAAAAGGAGGAGTCAAAAAATGGGCTATAGAGTGAAAAAAATAATTTGGGGCAAATTAATAACGCACCTATTCCCAACCAGATAGGAATGTGCCTCCTGCTCCCCAAATAGCTAACAAAAATAATAGTGATCAGATTGCCCAGTTCGTAAGTGCTGGCAATGCCGCCCGAAAGGCCACTAGGAATGTCGAAACGCTTCTCGATTGTTGTGATCACACTGTTCAGATAGCCGGACGACAATGTCTGCTGCAGTGTCACCAAAACACAGGACAGAAACACAAAGACCTGAAAAAAAACAAATAAATGTAAATTGTTTAGCAATATTTTCCGTGTGGAAGTCTCTAAGAAATCGTCAATTTACTTTAATCTTGGCAAAACGCTGAAGGCAACGAGGACGGAAACTGCAAATGCCGCATTCCCTTTCCTCCGAGCGCAACTCGTTGCTGGCCAACTGAAGCATCATGTTGATCCTTTCTGTTCGATCCGTGGTATTAACAAATTCATATGTGCTTGCACAGGTCGATTCTGTCAATTCGCTGTCAACGTCAGACGGGGCAATCTGAAAGTAAATTATACATACATTCACAAAAATTTACTCATTATTGATTCAAAACATGATTTGGAACAAAATGTTAGTTTAAGGTCAAACTAAACCAACAAATATTCAGTTTAAACTCATGGGCTACGAAAGTAAAATCGGAACATTTTAGTTAACTGTGGAATAGTTAATTTTACGAACAAAGTGGAGGAATGTAAGTTTCTAAATGCAATTACTTTCTCCAGTATTTATAATTCGAAAATGTGAGTGGAGCTAGTAGTACAAGTTGTAAATCAAAAGTGAGCAGTTCCTTCTAAAGTATAAATTTATTGCCTGGTTTTTATTCTGCTTAGTATTAGACTTTGGTAGTTAGGCCTGGCTCAAGATCAATTCAATTCAACTCAGTACCCTGCTGTCACCAAGTGAGTGTGGTGTGGTAGGGGGCAGAATATCCACAAAAGTATTAGGAGAAAACTCCTATGTGGGAAATGCCCACATCATCGTTAAACTGAATCAGTTTTAGCTCGGAGCACAGTCAGTGGATTACTTCTACTGCGATGGAAACTAACAGTCTGCTTGACTTTTTGAGGACAATTTCGAAAAATCAGGAAATAATGCAGTGCAGAATGTCAGGTTAGATTTAAACTAGCATACTGTGAGTGTATCTGAAATGTAACTCATGCTAGAGTATCGGTAAGGTCATCTAATGACAACGGGAGAAAGTATGTTTGAGATTGTTAGACAAATTTAATTGCCAAGTAATGCTTATTTAGCTTCTAATATTTTAGATTCCCAGTATTCCCCATATAAGTAGGCATGAGTTGTTATAGATTTAAATTTAACAATGCATGATGTTTAAGTCATGAAGACGTAGGAGAATCCCTCCTAAATATGGGGAAATTACTCCGGTAGGGTACTGAGTGTAAATGATCGAATAATCCCCTAGCTGACTGAACATCAAGCTAGAACGCTATGAGGGATGTTTGCATGGGATAGGTGTTTATGGCATGCTATCAAACGTGGTGGATCGAATGGTCATCCTAACAATTAATAGTCCAACTTTGTTAAAAATGGAATTTATTATTCAATGACGTTTAAAGTGATTAATGACGTCCGGGCGTTTCCTCGAATTTTTCAATATTCTAACACCTCCCCCCAACAAAATACATACTAGCTTTCTGATGTATAGTGAATATATGCCTATACTGAGACGAATATTGGGAATCACCATGCAACCATGTATAATTTGGAATCTATACAAAATTCAATGTAATAGCAAAGATTATTATTGTACCTGGGTGTAAAGACCACTGATGGTATACACAGAGGGTTCTTTGCCATTTCTCTCCATTGTCCCATCATTGACACCACAATCAGCAACGTTATCCGAGTTGCATGTGGCCATATTTCAGCTAGATTATTAGCTATAATCCACACGGATGTGGGAGAAGAAAAAGGATTAAATAAACAAAGACAGACACACACCCAGCAGGCAACGAAATGAAATGTAGGTTACAGATGTAGGCCTAAAATAGCATTGGAATTCCATCTAATGACAGAAAACAGCTGAAGTTCCAATTTGATGGAATTAAAAGAAAGAAACTCACCCCCCTCATCCAGAAGTGCACTTGAGGGTTACAATTCACTAGATTTATTCTTTCAAACACATTGAGCTAATCGACGACATTAAAAAAATCAAAAGAATATTTACAATACCGAGACCAATGCATGGCAGATCAATTTTTTAATGGCCTTCTAATAGTGCAAAAAGAGAACGATAGATGGCGACATAGGAAACCATTTTGCAATTTTCTTGGAGGGATTATTTAAAATTATCTTTCTCACGCGCTTAAATAAAATCTCGATGAAGTTTTACGCTTTTCTAACAAATTAAATTGGCTCATTATTTACCTTTATCTCCGACAAAAATAATCATTGTGGTTAATTTAGCAATATTAGGCGTAACCCCTATTATTAAAAACCAAATTGTCAATTTGATGAGCCTCTGCATGATAATTAAAACCGTCAGAATTGAGAAATTTTACAAGAAACTTGGGCATAAATTGACTGGAATCATAGGACTGATAATTCCAATTGGAGGGAAAACATTCAAATATTGGTTTCCACCCCCAACAATTATCCCACAATTCAACAAAAAATACTGTTACCAACTTGCAATAAACATAATTTAATCTGGGCAATACCAAAATGAGAACTGCATGGTTTTTGTTTTCACTGGCCATCATCTGCTTTTCACAGGAACTAAATGTTTCACCTAATACAGTAGATGATCCATTACCCACAACCATGTGGTCAATTTTTGAGCCGAGACAATGTCTTTAAGACTGGCAATGTGTCAGCCTA
>JAQFXX010000178.1:0-10154 GCA_034693985.1 Nemasoma varicorne
AACTAGGAGATTTAGGGATGACCCCAAATTCAGTTCTAAAATCTAGCGAAAATTCGTAGAAAAACCATTTTTGAGCTACTTTCTTCTTCTTCCCACTTGTGAGCCGGGTGAAATTTCGGGGGATATACTGCCCTAATGGCAAGCCTTAATAGAGAAAAGAAAATTAATGGGGAACTGAACCCATTTTCAAAACTGAGTAAGTCTACTGTATGTTAGAGTCCCTAGGAAAGCAATAAAAATGATCCAGGCGTTCGTAATTAATCGACATCAGATGTTTTGATAGACTTACTTACAGACAAAATTAAAAATTAATATTCAGCAATTTTGAAAGAAGAAATATTTACCTCAAGGCAAGAAATTTTCTGTTCGTATATCTCCATCACTTGAGACGGTTTTAAATACCTCTGAATAATAACTTTTTAAAACTTTTCCCAAAAATTTTTAAATTAAAATTTCATTTTTAAGATTTGCAAAATTTCTGTATTTTGAGATTTTCTGTATTTCTGGCACACTAACTTCATTAAATTTTAAGAAATCGTCTCAAAATACTCCCAATGTAATATTCAATGACTGTATAATATTTCAAAATTTCTCTCTTTGATTTTTAAGATTTGCATAATTTCTGCATTTCACTAAATTTTGAGAAAAAAAAAAAACACAAATGGTTTTTCTAGAAACAATTGAATACAATTTCTGTCAAAAGATTTTGAGAATTCTGCATTTCTGTCACATGAATTTTAACAAATTCCACGAAATTCATGTAAAAATCTTCCCAATGTAGTATTCTACGACTGTGAAATTTTGAAATTTTTCTTGAAAAACAGTAAAAAAAACTTAATGTAATTTTGTTTAAAATATTTTAAGCAATGTTTATAAAATGTTGTTTAGATGGATTGCATGAAACTAAATTTCAGCAAACTCCGTGAAACAGAATTTAAATTTTACCATGAAATTAAGGAAAAAATACAATAATAATACATGTAATACTTAACACTTTCTTAAATTTCTGTGAAAATGTTTAAAGAAATCTATAAAACATTGAATTTCATTGGCAAAACTATTCGTAGGTTTGTCATCTACAAACTCTGAAATTGTCAACTTTTCCCATTATATGCAAAAGTCTTGTCTTGAAATTTCTGAGAAAATGTCAAACTTTCTATAAAAAGTTTAAAATTTCGAACAACTATGAAAAGTTACTCGCAAATTTGCCTATTTTAAAATTCTACAAATTTTCCCTTTTAAAGGGTGTTTCATGAAATCAAAAAACTAGCAATTGATATTTGTCTGTCCGTCAGCTGTGTCACAGTCTGCCAAAAATATAATTATGATAATTGGCTCAGTTCCCCATTAATTTTTTGTGCGGGGGACTTTTATTTTCTGTTAGAAGAGGGTTAGAAGAACTTAGAAATAGGAAGAATTGTCCATTTAATGGGAATATAACACATTTCCTGGGAAATAATTCGACATTTTCAAATAACCTTTCGCAAAAATCCTAACCTAAATCCAAATTCATTATTATTATAAAAAGCTAATTTGATAAAAAACAAAATAAAGCTGGAAATCAGCACGTTTCCATGCAGCGTGCGAAAATGAAAAAGTTAGTACGGATTGTCAATATTATCAGGAAAAAAAAGGATCCTGAAACTTCAAGAACTAAAATTGCGGAAATTTCGACAAAAAAGATCTGTGGATCTAATCTTTCCCTCGTTTTACAAGGCACTTAAACACGCCCACCCGCCCTTATCCTCTGGTGGTGGGAGTAGGAAACAGAGGTGTCCACTTAAATACAAATTTAAAATAACTTTCCAAAAAATCTTGGAAAACAAAATTAAGTAGCGGTTGTTTTGTTCACCTTATAAATAATAGTACAAATTATAAATGTTGACTAAATTTTCCGGAATTTAAAGCATTTTCATTAATTTTTTTATGTATTTTTGCTAAATATCTTCTAAGAATCATTTAACATTCTTGGAATTTGTATTCAAGAAATGCATATGGAAATTTTAATTTAAAAAGTAGTTTATTTTTAAAAGATAAGACTATTTAAAAAAAAAAAAGAAAAAAAAAATTTCTCAAAAATAAAATGTTATAGTAAAAAATCACGATTAACAACAGTTGTCTAATTTCCAATGAATTTGAAAGAAAGCAATTCAGGAATTTTAATCCTGAAATTATCAAAATTGAAAACTTCAAAATGTCCAAAGGGAACAAATTTTAAAGAAATTCAAGAAGCAAGCCAACATTTGTCAAAATTTCAAATTAAAAATGCTGCAGAAATTTTCCAGAAAATTTAAATTTCCATCGCAAAAAAGATAACTTTCATATCTTATCACAATTTGGACTCCTGTATAGTTGGGCTATTCCCACATTGTGTCCAGCAAGGGATTTTTTTCATTTTGCAAATAAATATTATTATTATAGTTATTATCTTGCAGTTCTAGCAAAAATTTCCAAATTCATTATGTATTTTACAAGAGTTTTTTTTAAACTTTCCAAGCCTTTATCTAAATTTACGGCAACGTTTTCAAGAAATTCAAGCACCAAAATATAATTGTCGAAATTTTAAATAAAAAAAGTTCAAAAAACATTTCGAGAAAATTGCCATTATTTTAAATGATTCAAGAAATTCCAAACTAAAATTTCCAGGAATTCTTAAGGCTTCTTTCATTAATCATTAAATATAGAAATGTTTCATTTCAATTTTCAATGAAAAATACGTAAAGGGTAAAAATGTTACAACGCAATACATTTCTAGAAAACTTAATTTAAAATACTTTCTGAATTTATAAGTCAATAAAAATTCTGGCTATTTCCAGAGAAGGATCTCAATTTCCAGAATTAAAACATAAAATTTTCCAGTATGTTCGAGAATGAAATTTTCAAATTTTACAACATCATATGGAAAAAAAAAAATTCTGACTAATTTTTAAAAAATGTCAGCTTCCAAAATTTGACATTTTTATCTTAATTATAAGTGGACACCTTTAAGAAATAATGGAAAGAGAGGGAAGGGGGCGCTACAAGTCCACAAACGCTCTAAAGTGCGTGCGGCAGCGGTTAATTTTCCACGCGGTTTCCATCCACGAATAGGAATTAAAGTAGAAATGTGACCAAAGAAAAAATAATATTGATAAACTGAGCCACTTCCTATCTGTCATATTTCAAAACAGAAAAAAAAACAATCTGGGGGGAAACTAAAACCTAAAATAGTTTTGTTAGTTTAGTTGCACGGCTCAACGTAATTGGCTGGCAGCATTCCCTTTTGACCCGTCCGCTGCACAATGCCGGTCATCCAGCCCTCATCAACGGAAACACAGTTCACGATGAGGTCACCATCTTGGAAACTAACTTCGTCCGAATCGGCAGCTGTGTAGTCATACATGGCACGGAACTTCAACTGCAGGATACAAAATCACAAGAAAAATTAGCGCAAAAATATGAAAACTAACTTTTTCCCAAAATGCGAGAAGCAGGCAGATGAAAGCATATGCATCTACTGGAAAGCATCCATCAGATAGAAGAAATTAAGAGGAACTTTCACAAATTTAGATAAAGCGTCCTTTTAAAAATGATTTTTAAAAGGATTCCTTGAAAAAATTAGCATTATCTATTTCCATCTATTTCTCATTTCTTTTAGAATATGGTTAGAGATTGCCAGTAGAAAATGCAACCAAATACACAGCAGCAGCAAACTACATCCAAGCAAGAAAAAAGTTTAGAAGCGGATCCAGGTGTCCAAAATCTATAAAAAGAGATGTAGGAAACAAACCAGCCAATAAAAATGCATTTAAACTACACATTATTATAAGACTAAGAGAATTTACGATAAAAAAATAAGGCATAAGTTAAATGACATACCAGCTACACGGAAAAGAAAAATTGATTCACAGTAGCATTACTTACACCGACCGGTCTCTGTTGTTGCGGAATTCGTTGATCTCCTAAGAAAGAAAAAAATACAGTGAAGTTAGTAATGTTATGATCAAGATTCCAAAAATGAAACTGAAATTTACCTCAAATTTGTTTCAGAGGAAATTTACTTTTCTGTGGACTAGCTTTATGATACTAATACTCTAATATATTATACGTATTTATTAAAAATTACTTGTGTAGATTTATGGTGTATATTTTTGTGAATTCTTGCACACAGGACACAATCTGCATTAACTGTTGGTTTAGCATTTTGTGTCCCTCGCAAAAAATATGAGGGTCGTACCGAATGTAATAAAAATGTGGAAATTACTTTTTTATTAAGAGGCTTCCTTGATCCAGAACGAAACACGTGCATCATTATTTTCATGATCAAAATTTAGCAAAAATCTCCATAGACTTTTTCACAAATATATATTTTTTAATTCTTTGGGAGTTTTTCTCCCGAAGAAAAAAATTTCACGAACTAGAAAAGTACATAGTCTATATAAAACAGGAAACTAACCATTTTTTAAGCCAATCAGGAATGAGTTTAACCTCTTGGAAAGTGAAAAAAATTCTGTCTATGGAATTTAGCATGGGTAAAATATCTGCCCGTTTTTTCGAAGCACTTTTTAAAAATATCTGGTCAATTTTAAAAATCTTAAAGACATTTCACAAACTTGTACCACAATTCAACAACAATAGCCAAAAATAATTACGCTCATACCGTGTATAGTTTTTGAGCTGAACCTCTTGAATTTTTTTTAAATATTTCTTGCATTGGTACCACTGTCAAATTTGAATCGCATGTGATTTGGAAATTGGCAATTTTTCAAGGAATCCTCTTAAACAAATATTTTCATTTTATCTATAAGCAAAGCACCGCCCTATCTTTGGCAATTTCCTTCGGTTAGTTTACGAAAAGCTCACTCACAATTTTCCAAAACAGGACACCACCAGAAATATCATAACAAATGCACCAATAGAAAAGATATTTGTGAGATTTACTAAGATTTAGTCAATACACTGTATTTATCACAGTAAATCTAGGGGTATAAGATTTTCAGCATTTATCGACCCCCACTCACCTCCCATCATCCTCATTTGTCCGCCTGGCATGGCTGAGGCAACTGAGCCGTAGTTATCGTTAATCGGATCGTAATCGGCAATGGAACCAATTCTTCTTGAGGGTGGGCTCGAAACTAGAAATCCAAATGTAGAAATTAACAAGAAGTTTTAATAAATATAGACTTGGGGGAACTATAATATCTTATTTTACTACATGGATCGAGGGGCACTATCCAGTCAAAAAAATGCTTGCCATTTTTGAATAGACAATGTACCAATTATGGCAAAATGCAAAACCTTTTCCTCAAAAAATATTGTTTTGGGTTTTTTTAACTGTTCACCAACTACACTGTGGTCTTTTCCACAACAAATTCCATACCTGTTCCCGAATCGGAGCTGTAAATCACTGTTGACCCATGACCCCAGTACATGTTCTGCGCCTCTGTAGGGTGCGATTGAGATATGAGTTTTGGAAGGATTTTCGGATTAGGACAGTAAAGTTCCAAAAAAGTTAATTAAATACGTAGTTAGTTCAAATCTCAAATCAGATGCACAGTGCAGTTAGTCGGATATTTTTTAATGAACACCAGTCCATGCCAAAAATATGCAATAGGGGGCAAGGGGAACGATGATAGCTGTGAATCCCATACTGATATATTAAACCCCATGGATACAGATTAAATCTTTGAATCCCCCAGAATCATTCTTAATCACCCTGAATTCCACAGAATCTTGGTTATTCTTGAATCCCACTGAATTGCTAGCAATTTATTGCTTTTTTACCAGTACATGATTTTTCAGAGCATTAACTCTTTTAGAATCTCATTGGATTTAGCTAACCAAATCTTTTTGAATCCTTTCAAATCTACATAAAGTCATGTGAATCTAATACTGTAATATCTTAATGATTACTGTTGATTCAATCTTCGTGGCTCTTACTGAATCCCGGAATATTCTTGAATCCATCAACTGTTATTAAATGACTATAGCATTTTGTTGCTCTTTTTTGTCTGGATTCAAGTTTGTTTCCCCTTCGCCCTTTAAATCTTTCTGAATCTTACTAAGTTCTGCTGGATTTTTTCAAATCTCGATGAATCCCGTACCCCATTGAACCACCTAATACTTTCGAATTCCGATGAATATTCCTTTGTGAATCATACTGAATCTTGCTAAATACCGTTTAATCTTCAAAGATTAAGAATCCCGTACACTATTTAGTCTATTGTCGTCCCATAGAAAAAAAATCTGTTTCCCATGAAGCAATGGATAATTTCTCCATGTTTAGTGCTATTCGTTGGCGTTTTGGGGCAACATATTTAACTACTTTGCTGTAACATCTTAATGTTTAGGTTAAGTAAAAACACAAAACAATGATTGTTAGCACATAAAAACAAAAGTGCAATCGCAGGCACAAAACTTTCTCAAAGGGCAAACGAAAATGTTACGCGTGAAGTCTGACAAAGCAGAAAATTGGTACCTTTTAATTTAAATATATTAACATCTGAATTTTCCGTAACAATTTTTTTTATTTCAGCAATAGCAACTGAGGCTACCAATGTCTACTGGAGCAACAACTAAGGCTACTCCACTGTTAACTCATCCTATAATCCGGCCAACTGTAGCCTGCAAGCGCAATAATCTGCAGGCCAGGCGTTTGATCTTAGGGGGATGTAATTTTGACATTTTAAGGAAATATACAAAGGAATATACGATGGCATTTGAAGGAAAACAACAAAAACCTTAGTTAAACATTTAGCTAGGAATTGAACCCAGGTCTTCCGGATGAAAGTGCAAATTGCTGCCACCGAGCTATAACCAGTCGGTTTCCTATTTCACGTCTACTGGACAAGGTGGCTGATATTCGATTCACACAATATGGGGATAATTTGACTGAAGATTTAAATAGTTTAGAGGTTCTTGTCTTTCTTTTGTAGTGCCAGCAACAACTAAGGCTATATTTCAAGTGCCAGCCCACAGATTCAAGGGCTGCATGATCTGATAAACCCAAAAATTATCAAGAGATAGAACTCCATTTTCATTCCCTAAAAATTAACTAAACTCAATGACTTTGGTTGGGTAAGTCATTTTCTAAGGAGGCAGATCAGGGGGTTTTGGTGTTTAAATCAGTTCTCTTAGGAAAGAATTCTATGGGGATTTAGTACAAACTCTGATCTTAAAGAGGGTTCCTTGTAAAATCTCCAAATCTCATGCAGGAAATTCATGCATCAAAAATTCTTTTTTGATATCTTAATAAAATTGGTGCCTATCCTCTTAACAAAAGTTCACAGAGTGGGAGGAATCCCAAAATTTCGTAGTACGGATATTCCAGCTTTGTTGAACTTCAGGACTTCAGGACTGTTCCCTAATACACTACCTGGTCCCAGCTCTGAGGTATAAATGACAGTGGATGCTTGGCGGGAGGAGTAAGGGGAGGAGTCTTTGGTTACCGCCTCCACTTCAATTACTCTTGAGGCGGCCGGATTGACAATTGGCGGCAACGGATGCTGCTGTTCTTGGTAAGCGTGAGCTACTGCTACGGCTACTGGTACCGGCGCATGATGTACTAACAAACAAAAAGCAGTCACAAAATGCAAAACAAATGCAAAATAACGGAAAAACAACAACAGTTAAAAGGCAAAAACTCAACAGAAACCAATGAAAAAAGAAAGAGGAACAGGAAACAGAAAAGATGATTGGTAAAAATTCTGGTAAGGGGATTAATGTGCCAGGAGCAACTGAGGCTAATTTCAGGAGTCAACTACACATGCAGTTTTGGAAATTGTGTTGTATTTTGTATTTTTGCATTAACTGAGGCTATCAGGCTCCCATATACTGACCTAAGGTCTGCAGGATAATTTTAGGGCAAGTCTTGTCTTACCAAATCCTTGCATTTTTTTTTTTTTTTTCGAAAAATTAATTCCTTCAATAACCCGGACTTTTGATTGCAAAAGGCGAGCTATCCATACATGGAAATACATTTACAATTTTTTTACCTTAGCTGAGAAGAAAGACTTGTTTAAAGTATAGAGGAAGGTGAAATTTAGAAAACAGGGTTTAGCCAAGATTTGCGTTTTTTTATGGAAAGCAGCAACAAAGGCTGTATTTCGGACTCCAATCCACTGACACTAGATCTGTAGGGTTAGATGAATGTTGGTTGGTACTTTTTAAGCTTTATGATGCCAGCCGAAAATGAGGCTATAATTCAGGAGCAAATCAACTGACCAGAGGTATGAAAGATTATTTGACTGCTACTTTTTATAAAGTCAGCAGCAAGTGAAGCTATACTTCGGGAGCCTACTACAGGCATAGCAATCTAAGAAAGTAAAATGTGAACATGCAGTTAACCCAGGAATTTTAACTTAAAACCACCTGTAAGGTATTTTTGGGGTTTTGAGGTTTTCACATTGAAGAAGTGTGTTTATTTCTGTATTTTTTTTCTGGTGGCAGCATGGACTGAGGGTATATCTCAGTTGCCGAGCCCCACATACTCAATACATGCAGAAGGAATGGAAGGGTTGAAAGAGAGACAGTAAAGTGGGAGGGAATGCCATCCCACACGTTTTATTTTTTCCAAAATGCCAGTAAAATACTGTCAATACCAAAACTAACCTTGGTTAGTAGCAGTAACTGGAACTGAATTATGGAGATTGTTAGCTGGATGAGCAGGTCGGATCAGCTCTTCATCTAAAACACAATTTCGGATTAATTACAAACATGCAAAAACACAATCGAAATAGTCAAGATGCGTTAAATCTTTCACAATCAAATGATAGGGGAGATTTAAAAAAAGATCTTGTAAAGTGTGCACCTTTTATGGGGTCGTAACCTAAAGAAAAATGAAAAATTAACAATATGAAGAGAAGAAAAATAATACTAATACATAAATAAAAAAATGATGACAAATGAAATTATGTAAATTTTAGAAAAGTCAGTCCCAAAAATAACAATAAAGGGCATAAGTGGTTGGTCTGAGAAAAAATTATAATTTTTAAGGCGCCATCAGCAACTGAGGCAAAATTTCAATCACCAAACCACATAATCAATAAAGTCGATAGGATTTCCTACAGGAAGGTTTGACGAGAGAATAAGTTGGGAGGCAATGCAAGTTTTTCCGCCTGGAAAAACTTTATCATCAGAGAGCCCAGTCTTGGGAATTGAACCCAGGTATCATAAATGCTAGGCAGTGGACATACCACCACTACGTTAACCCAGATGGATAAATGCCACAATTTAGAAAATTTCCCCGACTTTCCTTGATTTTTTTCTAGATCATTTTGAACCACAACGAACATGATTTAGTAAATTTATCAGGCCACCCACAATATTATCATTAGGGCCAACCTATACGCTAACCGGAGGACCTCTATAAGTCTATTTTAGGTCAAATATTCACTAGAATTTTCCTCTAAAAAAATTTCTAGAGTCGATTTCAAGAGGACACTACTAACACAATGCAATTTGAAATATACACAAATTCACTAAAAAATAAATATAGGGTTTTGTAGACTTAATTTCAATTATTTTTGTGCCAGGTACAGATGGTTTATATAAAATTTCTGTAACGTTTAATTTCATTACTGCAGTTATAAGATTCTTAGGTATTCAATTCAACTCACTACTCTACTTGTCAGCAAGTAAAAGTCCCATGGTAACGAGGTGTAATTTCCACATTCAAGAGGTATTCTCCCATGTCATTCATGACTTAAAACATCATTGTTAAATTAAATTCGTAACAATGTCGGACTGTCTTTGGGAAGATTATTGGAGTAAATTCATTCTTGGAAAATAAGTAACAATTTATATGCTTGTTTCCAAACTTTTCCACATTTCTATTTTATCAAGCTGCTGGAGGCTACAACTTTCAAACTTTCAGAGCTGAGCTCTGCATTTATTTCAGGTTTTTCTTTTTTAGAGGTTAATTATATCAGCATATAGGTTGGCCCTTAAGAGTGGGGCCAATGAAACCTTAGTAATGAAACAAAAAGAGAGAATTAAATGGGGGGAAAGAGAAAAAAAAAATAGAAACAACCAAAATTTCGTTTTTGTTGTTGTTTTCAAATGTTTTTCTCACCACATACGATCGGGTCTTTTTCATCGTCTTCCCTGTCGTCTGTCGGAGGTCTCTTCTGTTCCATCTGTGCCTTCCTCTCTAAATCCCCATGATAGGCAACATT
>JAQFXX010000179.1:0-10141 GCA_034693985.1 Nemasoma varicorne
CCATAATTTCTCATCCTGTTCTCGGCACGCCTCTGTTTTGTCTTCACCTTTGAGGGCAGGATGCAGCTGCTCCTTGATGTCGCCGGTATCTTCCCCCGTTCCACCTCCCGATACTATCTGTGGCCACTCTTACCCTGGGAGGCAGTCAGCCCAATCATTATCACCTTGGCGAATCACCATAAGCTGGACCTACCATCCTCTCACTGGCAGTAGCTCTTAAACGAGCATCGGTTTACGTACCGGGATTTCACCCCTCTTTTTACTGATGGGTCTAAGACCTTGACCTCTGTTGGTGCTGGTCTCGTCTGAGGTGGTACCTCTGCTTTCTATTGGCTGCTCCCGTCACTTTCCATTTTCTTTGCAGAGTTTTTTTGCGGTCCTGCAGGCTCTCCGATTTGTCTATGACCATGATGTGGCCAAGGCAATTGTTTACACTGACTCCCACAGCATTGTGCCCACCGTCTCTTCTCTGGACCCACCTCGCCACCCTGCTCACCAGAGTGCTTGTGTGTATCTTCTCCACCTTGTCAGCCAGGGTGCTGACGTCCGGCTTTGCTGGATGCCTAGCCACTTTGACATTCCGGGAAATGCTGCTGCCGACCATGCTGCAGCTCTTGCCTACACCTATGTCCACCTACCACCTCTGGCAGGAACAGTGGGCTGCCCAGGGGCCTAACAAGCTTCTTGCTTTTCACTCTCGTGTGGAGCGCCTCCAAGTGCCTCCCCTGCTCACTAGACGGTAAAGCAGTCCTTTCTCGGCTGCGGATTAAGCACACTCGGCTTACTCATGCCTACTTGCTCCAAGGGGAGCCCCGCCCACAATGTCCACAGTGCTTCGTCCCTGTCACAGTGGTACATCTTCTATGAGAGTGCCTGCAGTATGATGCGGTGTGCACCCGTCTGCTCGAGGCAGTCACCTGCCTTACTTAAGTCCTGGGTAGGGAACTTGTGGTTCCTCTCCCCAACCTTTTTCACTTTTTACAGGAATTCAACCTTTCTACTCTTCTATAGTGACCTTTTTTTCTCATCGCCTGGGTTCCTTTTATCGTTATGTTTTCTTTGTTTTTTTATCTGTCATCTCTGTGCTGTCCTTCTTTTGTGACACCTCTTACATCTGTGCATGTGCAGCTGCTGGCTTGTCCGGTGGCTTGCCTACATTGTTTGGGCACCTTTTGGCCTTAGCTTCCCTGTGCCCTAAAACCCCACCAACAACAACAACAACAACAGCTACTTTTAGCTGCCAGGCCTCGCGGATTTTATTCCGCATCCAATTCTGTGGCAGTTTCTGCCTATTTTTGCATTTAACTTTGGCGGCCATTTACCGCTATTACCGCATCCTATTCAGATCTCCCGGAGGATCTTGAACCCGCAAATCCTTCTCAGCCAACCTAACTTTTCTGACAGGCCGGGAAAGGATTCCAGTCTTCCACTTCTGATCTGTGACAAGCCTTGAGCTACGACAAATGGGCTAGGTCCCTAATAATTATCATATGTTAACATAAGGCTTATGTCCATGTGTAATAGGTTTCAAGAAGCAAGTAGGTGGGGGTTCAAAACTGATTTTTTTAACTATTATTAAGTGAAAAGGCCCTTAGGTGTTCAAAGGGCCAATGGGCCTAAATGGCCCAAAACACTTATTGGTAACATTTTGGAAGTTCTCGGAAAAAAACTTTTTGGGGGGAAGGGGTGTTACTTTTTGTCCAATAGGCCGTTTGACCCTAATGGGTTAGGGCCTTAATAATTACCAGGAGTAGGCATAGGGCACATGCCCATGTGTACCAAGTTTCAAGAAGCTAGGTCCAAAACTATTTGTTATAAATTATTTAGTGAAAAGGGGGTATCCTCATGAACTTTGACCCTCTTGACTTGGAAGTAGTTGACCCACAGTGTTCAATCTTCTAAAGTTAGGGAACATACAACCTGTGGGAAGGACGGACGGACGGACAGACAGGACATTTCCATAATTGTACCTCCGGTACAATAATAATAATGTTTTTTTATGTATATGGATGTAGTTTCATTCCAGAAGCTTCTACAGAATTGATTGATCCAGCAATTATAAAATAGCAAAGCAATGTACACAAATTAGATGCAGTTGGAATAAGAATTTTATACTAACAATACTATTGTATTTTAAAATGTCAAATTGGATTTGAAAAAAATCATATATTTTAATTTCCTAGAGGTTGTTATGTTGGTCATTTTAATACCATTTGCAATATTAACTGCTTGATTTTATTGTGGTCAAAAATCCGTGTCAATTTTTTGTTGAGAACCTTTTTGCAAAGTTTTCATAACATCTGCTACTCTATCCATGTGTATAACCAATTTTTTTACATTTATAGTAAAATATAAATGCACAACAAGCTGAAACAATTTAACCTCTTCATTATCATTGTAATGGAGGTACAATTATGGGAATGTCCTGTCCGGCCCTATGTTCCCTAACCTTTAGAACGGGTAAACATTTTTTAATTTTTTTTGGATATGGATACTATGGGTCAGTACGAAGTTTGAGTTCTTAGATAGACACTGTGGATCAAAAGGGTCAAAGTTCATGGGGCTACCCCTTTTTACTAAATAATTTCTAACAAATAGTTTTTAACCTAGGTTCACCAAACTTGGTACACATGGTCATGTACCCTCTGGGGCCAAAGGGCCTAATGGACAAAAATGATACCCCTCCCTAAAAAAAATTATTTTTGCAAAAAGTTCCAAATGTTCCTAAAAAGGGCTTTGGGGGCTTTTAGTCCTATTGGCCATTTGGAGACCAAAGGGCATTCTTTCTAAGCCTAGATTTCTGAAACTTGAAACATATAGACATATTATTTATACCAGCTACAGTTGATCATTGGAGCCTAAACTTGGGGCTTATTGGACAGAAAATGAAACACTTTTAAAAGTGTTTAAAAACACATTTAAAGAGAGATTTGTGGAGTAAGTCTACCGTGATTTTTGTTAATGAAAATAATAGTGCACGTGTTTCATTTTGGATCAAGGAAACCTCTTAAAACTTTCTAAAGAAAAAAAAGTTATTAAGTCAGCGCTTTAGAACTTTTTAAAGATTTACATTTGTCAAGTCGTTTTTTGGTGTCACATACAAAGAATTTCTTTAGATTTTTGTATTTTTTGACAAATCTTTCAAAAATCTTTTATAAATCTGCCAGTCTGACACTGACCTTAAGATCCATGACATTGGGATTTACAAAGGGAAGCAAACTGTCCTATGTTCAAATTTAATTTAAATTAAAAATGCAAACGAGTTAGAGACTTATGGTACACCCCCTCCCTTTCACTCTCTTTTTCTAAGAACCCCTTATCTTTCTTCCACATTCCCGTTGTTTTACCAGTTGATTGTAGTAGTTAATTGAACTGTCACCCCTCTCTCATACTTATCTGGGTCAATTTAAAAAGGCAGCTACGCGCCTGCCATCTTTTGGTTGCTGACGGAAACGGTTTTAATGGGAAAGCTAAAATGCATATTTTTCTCAGCATTTTTCAATCCACGAAAAACTGTGATAAAAACTCAAACTCACTTTCTCCACTGTGATTGGTCGTTAATCTGGTGTTTGTGACCTGCACTTGCAACTCATAAATGCAAATCTAATTTTCTGAACTTAATTAGTCAATATGGTGTATAGGTGTATATGGTAATAGCCTAATTGCAAATTTTAAACAGTTATTTTTTCAAAATCACTTTTCTTATCAATAAGAACAGTGACACACGCCCATGTCCAGGATTATAATCCTGTATGTGCATAAATTTAAATTAGCTGAAGAACTAAAAAATCTCATGCTAAGTTCAAAAGTAACTTGCACACAAGAAAGCCAAATTGTGATATTTAAATCATTCCAATCATCAAATCACATAGTAGGCCTGGAAGCCCATGCCAATTTTATCTTATTTTTATCCGGCCGTAAACATGGCTTGGCTAATATTTTAATTTTTTACATGGACCATTAACTATTGTTACAACTAATACTTTATAATAAAGAGACATGTCAATACGTTTAATACATTAAAATAAAAACATGTTTTGTCAAATATATATAATATTTGAACACTTTTAAAAGTGTTGGGTTTAAGATTTGGACATATTATAAAACATGTTGAATTTTGCTATGCATTTTATTCATAAAGGTGTAGTAAGTCTAAATGTTTTTTAATACACGTAATTTTGTAACATGTTTTTAAAGTATCCGTAGCATTAATCAACACAAATTGATGCACGTTTTAATCGGTACATGTTGCGTTGAGATACACTATTTTTACAGTGTATTATACCGCATAAAAACCCAAAAAAAAACATTTTTCCTTTTCCTCTCGGGGAGTGCAGGAGTTGGCAAAACTAATGTGATAAAGGCAATAACACAGTGTGCACAACAGTATGAATATTTCAGACCACAAGCTGTTTGGGATGCACTTATTGTTCTTTTGACAAAACCAGCTGGAAGGGCATCTTTTTTAATCAATGGTGTAACCCTACATTCTGCTCTAGCATTACCTTTTAACCAATTTGGGAAGGGGGGAAATAAAAAAATTGCCACTCACAAGTAGTGCAGCAAACACACTTTCCTGCCAACTTTGGTGCCTGAAAATTATTGTTATCGATGAAATTTCGATGGTTACGCAACGAAACTTTGCCCTTTGCAATCAGCGTTTGCAACAAGCTAAGCACAACTACACAGAACCCTTTGGTGGTGTGTCTGTTAATTGTGTAGGCAATCTATGCCAACTTCCGCATGCTGGAGGTAGAGCACCCTTCTATGCAAACCCATTGCATCTTCAAACAAAAAAATGTCAGCTGTTAATTAGTCATCCTGCAGGTGCTTCAATATGGGAAAACTTTGAGCTGTATGAGCTAAAGACGATAATGAGACAGAAAGAAGCGCACCAGTTTGCTGAAACACTGTTGCATTATGGTGATGGTTTATTTACGGAAGAAGATATACAATTTTTCCAATCAAGACAACAGGCTCATCTGGGTGACAAACAAATAGTTCACCTGTTTTATTTAAATAAATCGGTGAATACATACAATGATGCATTCTTGGCAGAGCTAGAGGTTGGAAAAGACGAAGAAGCTATTACTTAGGCATTGGATAATTTTGAAGGTTCTGGGACCGACAAGCAGAAGAAAGAAGAACATTTGCATTTAAAAACCATTTCTCATCAAAAAACACAAGGGCTTCCTATTTTACTTTTATTGAAAGTTTCTGCTCCATATATGATGACTGTTAATGTTCATGTTGCAGATGGCCTGTTCAACGGTGCTGTCGGAGTATTGGAAAAATTGAATTTAATAACAGTCATGAGCCTATTCTGTTATGGTTGGAATTCGATTGTGACAATGTTGGAAAAAAAAGGCATGCAAGCTTGCAGCCCGTAAGCATTCGCATTGCAATTGGACCTTAATTTCTCCCGAAACAAGGTCTTTTAAAACTCGTTAAACTTTACATTTTCAGGTGCACAGGATGCAGTTTCCTATGGTTCCTGCTGCTGCAATGACAATACACAAACGTCAAGGAAGTACGTTTCAACAGGGTGTAGCTGTGCACATACAACCAAGGGCCCGACGAGAACTGCTCTATGTTGCCTTAACAAGAGCCACTTCTCCAGAGAAGTTATTCATTGTTGGTAACTACCAAAGGCTATAAAAATAACTGACCCACTCATTGCGGAAATGAAAAGACTGTGAAACATGCCAAGTTAAGCTGCTTTGAACTCCATTACAAAGTACTCAGGCAGAAAAAAGCCTGTGTGTCATGTATCAGAATGTCTGCTCACTCCAAATACATGCTGCTGACATTTCTAATGATGAGAATTGATAAGAATTATACAAAAGCAGATTTACTTCTTTTTGTCAAAACGCATCTTAATTCTACAGATGGCTTTACTTTGTTTAACTTTACTGAGTAATCTAGAGTAAGCTGCTCTTCAGGTAAATGGCATGGGGGTATTATTACATTGGCTAAATCAAGCCTGTGTAACATTACAACCAAAGACTGTTCCACCATGCAAAATAATAATTGGCATAATCAGATTCTAGCTCTTGAAAGCCCTTATGGAACTCATGTCCTATGCTACTTTTCACCCAGAAAAACAACATCCATCTATAAAGATGCCCTACTCCCTTTATCAACTTTAATGTCCCAAAACAAAGCCTAGAAAAAATTCTTACCAGTTTTAATTTGCCTCCCAGTCTTCTCTTCACACTGAAAAGCAATATTGTTACTACAAATTATGGCACCCAGATTGACTACATCCTAACTTCTGATCAGAATGGCAAAGCATTTTTTATGAAAGTTATTTCAGTGATCATAAAGCAATATGGGCACTAGTACTTCTGACTAATTCATGTGAAGACAACTCTCTTTGCTCTGAGAAAGAACAAAAGCATCCGCTTCCAGTTATTAGAACACCCCCAAAAAATATCTCGAATGCAATGCTAAGAGTAATAGAGTTTGCTGCACATAAGAAACATTCAGTGCCTATTACGTTGCCAACTATCCGAAACAGCACGTCTACAATACCCGAAGCTAGTACAGAAGCACTGCAGCCCTTTGCAAACCGTGTACCAGTCCTATCGCCCTAGATTTTGACTCGGTTTTTTGCTGAAATTCAACAGATTTCTTCCTCAAACTCTTCTAATGCAGAATTTCTTCGTGCTTCAAAGATGCTGATTTCAAGCTTCTCCCATGTAATTGAGAACTACATTGCAACGCTATGCACTTCTCAGCCACTGCTATTCACCAGCAATCTAACAATAAACACAACGGCCAATGAAATCAAGCCCATTCAAATTGCCGGAAACTACACAGCAGTTAACACCACTGGTGACGGCTCATGTTTTTACAATGTGATTTCTCGGTTTTTCTATGGAGATGAAACACACACCAGTGCTTAGAATCTCCTTAGCCTATTTCTTTTACCAAAAACAGACCAATCTTGTTTCATATCTCAAACGGATACATGGAGAATCTTTTCAAGACTTAATAATACGCTGTCTTTATTTATCAGGGACAGAAAGATCATGGGCAAACGAAGTATGTGCTCTTGGAATGGCACTCCTTTTAGAAAGACCTACTTTTATCTATGATGGTAGCAATAAAAACAGACATAACCAATTACATTCAAGCCATATGTTTGGGCCCTCTACCCACATTCCTACAATCAGCACTGCATCTACCCAGGGCAGAACAACCTCTCTCTTGATGCTGTGCGAAGCAGCAAATGAATGGGCAGATTATGACTCGCCAGACCTTCGACCGCGATGAGGGAACAGAAACAGACTAATTTTATCGACATTTGCACAAAGAATAAGCGACAGTTTTTAAGATCTTCAACTGTCTTGCCTATAAAACTTTAGCGTTTGCTCTTATTGTTCTAGTTGACAAAATGTGTAAAGGCCTAAATGGCATTTTAACAATTTGGCTTTTTTTAGTTCTGAAATCAAACTATTCGAAATCTTTCTGAAACAAAGAAAGCTCTAAGTTCTCGCATTTTGCCAGTGAAATGGATGTGCCATAAATTGGTGAATGTTTTATTTAAAAGAATGCTTTAAATATCGCTGAGCTCACATACTTAAAATCTGCCAATACAATATCCAAACATATTTCTATTCATGTAAAAAATCCCGGACAAAGTACATTGAAGTAATGTGAAATTATGAGCTGGTATTTTGTGAATGACCAATTCACCTAGAAACCCGCTGTTAACTTGTATTCCTTTCAGCCAACGACTATTTACCTGATTGTTTTCTAGTATTACTTTTATTCAGCGACCCTTTTAATTTCAGTTGGGCGTTACTCACAGTTGGCAAACCTTTTGCTTACTTTGCTATAGTGCAGCTTGCTGTTTGCTCTCTTAGCTTTCATACAACTAAACATTCAGTTTCTTTACATCTGCTAATGCAGAATTTCTGGTTAGTTTTCATTCATAAAGAAACTGATTTGGTTAATTTGCTTTTAGCTGACTCCACTGCAAATGCAATGGTACAAAAACATTTCTTGCATTTCACAATCCTAACTTTTTCACCAGCTTGTCCCGAAATTTTTATTTCCGAGAAAAATGGATTTACACAGGGAAAAATATACAATTCTCGAATGTTTTCCTCTAATAACGCTTGCCTCCAGCAATATGATTTAGAATTGCTAAACAACCTTTTAGCAATATGACAACAACAATAGCATTTAAAAATGTTTAAAAATGTTGCAGCAGGAGGAAAAACTAAACAGTATATTTACATGTCCATATAATTTATTTCAGGAAACTTTAGCACATAACATAAACTACTGCAATAATTAATCGGAAATCAGCCCTTACAGCTGTGCAAGAGTATTTGGTTCATCTTATTCATAATATTTACCATCTAGGCTACGAACCCATTCCCTTTCATAGCAACAAAATTAGATATTGACACGTTAACCAGGCAGGCACTACCGTGAGTGTCATTTTTGCGCAGACTATTAAGATGAGATCATTTTATCAATCATCTGAAAAGGTTTTTTTAGACCTAAACTTTTCTTTTCTACTTGTCCCTGAAAAGGTTTTTTCAGACCTAAACTTTTCTGTTCTATTTGTCCCCAAAAAGGTTTTTTTAGACCTAAACTTCTCTGTTTTACTTGACCTATAAAAATCAAACTGCCCGTAAATGTGAGTTGATATTGGCAAATGTTTTTACTGGTAAATGTTCAATACAACTATTACTATACTTTAATAAAACCAAAAAACTAGAAGGCAATTCCATTCTTTGATAAACAGCTTAATGCATGCTAATCTCTTGGCTTTATCCTAAAAATATCCACTTGCTTTCAGCCAGCCAGTTCCTTGTTCATGATATAAACCTCAGCAATTAGTTTGCCTTAAAAGGCTAGTTTTAAGCATTAAACCTTACGCTTATGCATTCTAATTTTAATACTGGGCAGATTGGTATCATTCTAAAAAAATATCAAAATTTGAATGACGTGAAATTTCACATTTATGAAAGCTAAAAAGTTGGAAAAAAGTTACACATGTAAAATCTACCTCGTCCGTATACTAAATTTTAGTAAATAATAGAAAGACATGAATTCAAAATAAACTTCCTTAATGATCATGAGTAGAAGCATTATTGGTTATCATTTACACAAGCAATTCATAATGCCCAATGAAATTCATTGGGACCACTTATCCTTTCTGTGATTGGATGAGACTGGAACATGAACCTATTTGTTAACTTTCTCAATTAGGGATAAATTAGGGGGATTTAATGACATCTAATTTTTGCTTAATTTCTCGATCCTAATTCTTCTCAAAACAAAAGTGATATGTGAAGCCGACATAAACCGTACACAGAAAAATTGTGGACAGCTTAAATAAAAAAGGCTACTTTGCTTGCATTCTATATTTAAATCACAGAGAGAAACCCAGAAATTGTATGGGAATCCATGCTGTATACTTAGACGGCGCTTGGTTGTCACACTTACCTCTTTAACATTTTCTTTTTTTAAAAGCTAGCATTTACTACGTTGCTTACAGACTTACATGAATTTAAGACATAACTTAGCCATAAAAGTCCAAAAAAAGAAAACCTTATCTATTGCATCGACCTTGACGTGGTGATAAGGCTTTTTACCAACAGATGCTTCATTTTCTTTCTACCTATTCTAAAAATATCGCTTACAATAATATCAAGTGTTATATTTTTTAGCCTTTTATTTTATTGCATTGTATAGCCCCGCAGATTCCCAAAAAAGTAAATAGCAGTATTTTTTAATCAAGCTAGGAACAATACAGATGCCTAACACAGTTCTGTGCTTTACTTAAAGGGGAAGACCCACATAAAATCATCATTGCAGAAATTAAACCTTCTTTGTTAGTATCAGAAAATAAAAAGCCCATTTTTACCTAGCAACAGCAATAATTACTAAAATCAATCATTTTATATGCCAATTACAACTAACTGCGTGTTGCCATCTTTAGTTATTCATCTGCTGAACTGGCTATGTAAATAAAATGAAGCAAATGCTTTTTGCTCCAAGTTTTTGGAGCATGCGCCATTCATTTATTATTGCCAAATGAAGCACATGCTCCAAAACGTAGAGTAAAAGCATGGTCCATGTGCATAGGGCTGTGTGACGTCACGCGGCCCATTTAAAG
>JAQFXX010000180.1:0-10139 GCA_034693985.1 Nemasoma varicorne
GTTGTAAATTTTTGTAATTTATCTGTAGAGCTGCCAACCAGCACTTTGTCAGCACCCCTTTTTGGAATGTTAGATCACAGGAGGAAACAAAAAGGATTCATTCAGTGAGAGTGGAAGAAATTCTTTCTGAGCCGGTACAGTTTTATTCAACTTCTCAATATTTATATTGCTCTTCCGCTTGCTGATATTTACCCAAATTTTTTCGCAGGTCATTGATTTGGATGTGGAAATGTGCCCCTTTATCATCAACTGGAAGAAAATCCGGGTGCATTGTTCAGTACCCTGGCCATCAGCAGGACGCTGCCGTCTTTATGAGATGTCTACTCTGTCAGAAGAAGCCCGCTCTTGCCTCAGTAATTTTTTTGTTAAATCACTGGAGCATTATTTCCCCCCTGAAGAAACCCTGCCTCAAAAATTTAATGATAAACAAGGAAGTCTTTGGCAATCCCAAAAGAAGAGAGAAAGTGTGGAAGAGGTGGAAGGTTTGCCATCCACCTTGGCAGCCATCAATGTTTTAAATGCTAATGTTTCTCCTACGCAAAATAATGAAACTGCTGATCCTGGTCTTGACGGGTTCTTTTTGGACAACACTTATGGTGATGGATTTTTTACGCAAGTTCCTAAGGTATTCCACAGAAATACAATGCTATAATTATTGCGGTTTTCTCTTAAAAGATTTCCCTCATTTTTTTATAAATGTGTTTTTTTTTGCTTCTATACAGGAAAAAAATTCTGACGTCTGCAGTCTGTTGTTACAACGTTTCCTGGGTATGGTTGGGAATGATGCCCTGAGCGATGTAGAAATTATTGTCAAGAATGGGGAAATTGTTCCCTGTCACAAATTTATTCTGTATACCAGCTGTCCAAATGCTTATGAGGTACCTTATTTATAAATATCCTATACTATTAAATAGTAATTTTTTTTGAAATTAGTGAAATGAACTGTTTAAATTTTTTATAATTTGTTTTATTTTTTTGTAGGAACTCATTATAAATTCTAAGAGTATTGATGCTGGAAAATTGAAATGGACAAATATTTCTCGAGATGGTGCATTGGCATTTTTGAGATTTGTGTATGGTGGATTTGTTGCTGAATCCAACCGGAAAGAGATTCTCCAATTGGCTAAAAGGTAAATCATCTCTTTTAACCTCGCTTTCTTTTATACAGGAGTTTAAAATGGCCAAAAATTAGTTTGGCGTAGCCATGTATTTAATGCTGACTTCTCAAGAAATTTTAAAAATATATATGTTGTGCAATATCTTAAACTTCCGATGTTTAGTATCTGGTTGTCTAAAGAAACCATACTTCACATCTGATGATCTGTTTTATGATTTTTCCGAAAATTCGGGTTCGAAATTTTTTCCAGATATGAAATGCAGGACCTTTTAGTGTTGCTTTCTGCAAAAGAGAACTTTTATGAAGACTCTTCAGACAGCACAGACCAAAAGGGTAGCCAACCCACATCAAAATTAAACTCTCCGATTTCCAGTAGTTACCATAGCCCTCCAGTTTTGGGTTCACCTGTTTTAACATCACAATTCCAACCAGCTGATAGCAATTCTCCAGTACTGACAAGCAAATTTAGTTGCCGGGAAAATATTACTCACAACTCGTTCAAAAATAAATCTACCGAGTCTTTGAATCAAAAGTCTTCCATAAAGACTTCCATCGGTTCCAGAAGTCCAGAAAGTGTTAAAAGAAAGTTGTCTATGGTCAGTGGCTCAATAATGTCACCAGATCTGTTTGCTTCATTTCAAAACCGTTCTTTGGACAAGTACAATGAGCAAAGTAATTCTACGAGTAATAATAAACCAGGTTCTAAACTTACTAGAATCTCACCAACATCTACCGTGACAAGCGGGGCATACTGTTCGCCAAATAACGCTATTCACACTTCCCGTAAATTTTCCTTATTGGCGGCTACATCTACACCATTGGAGAGTAAATGCATCCACAAGGCACAGACATTCAGTATTTCTCCATTAAAGGTAGAAAGGTCTCCCAGTTCACAAAAATCACAACGTATGGCATCGCCAAAACTGTACGCAGCCTTTTCAAAAAAAGGTGAGACTAGCGACAAATCTGAAGCTCATCAGATAGTATCGCAAAGCGAAGCCGGATTTAGTGGAAGTGATCATAAGCAGGAAAACTATGAAGAAGAAGAGTCTTGGGAAAATTATAATTACATGAGTGATGAGGATCCTGGTGTTAAGAACAAAATTGCTTCGGAAAGTGAATTGGACTCCACTGTAGAATTGGTAGTCTTGGGTTCCCCAGAGCATCTGCCAAATTCGTCTGAAATGAGTAATTTGGAAAAGATTGCATCGAGAAAGCGAAAATTAACTTTTGCAAACCTCTCAATCAGTCCAAGTGACAAGTCTGGCTCACCCAAAAGAAAAGTGCTGAAAAATGTGCGCGATACTAATTCGCCCAGCAGCCAAAAGCTAAAATCTTGTACGCTGGAAACAGAAGGCAAATTGTTTTTCGCCGGTGATTTATCTCCTGATCGTCCTAATCTCAATGATGACATTTTGGAAAAGACTGATCATTCTCAGGATGTAAACATCCAAGGTTAGTGATCAGATTTACCTTTGAATGTTTATTTATTTACTTAATTTTCTTCTTCTTGCAAATTATTTTAAGAATTAAATGTGTGCAGGCCAATTTAATTTTAAAAGTATTTTCTCAAACCAGCATTATTCAGCCATGAAACTTAAAGGGGAAGACCCACAGGAAATCCACATGATATATTTAAAATATTTACTTATTATATATTACAATTACACGTGCTAACCTATTAAGTAATGCGTTATAAGAAAGATATGAATGAAAATTATCTCAGATTACCTCAAGTAACAGCAGCGCCATTTTGATTTTTGCCCTATTCAATTTGTATTGGCAGTATGACGTCACACTGTCATGCCATTGACAGTGCAGCAGATGAAAAATCAGGATGGCGACACACAGTCAGTTGTAAGTGCGCATATAAAAGGATTGATTTTAGTATTATCTCTATTTCTAGGTAAAAATAGGATTTTTATTTTCTCATATTAAAACCCAAAACTTATTTATTCAAAACCCTAGGACACTAATTACATAAAAAGATTCTGAATGATCAAGAATGCGTAGCAGTCTAACAGTACAAATTTTTATTTGAGCTCGCCAAATCATTTTTAAAAGTTAAATTACATGTGAGAAATATTGCCAAAAATATTTTTATAATTATTTATTTTTTAATTTTGGGCCTATTTAGTTTTATTTATTTATTTTTATGAAACAATCTTTGTGACCTCATACAAAGGCCACATTTTCAGCATGGTGACATTTGGATTCGTTGTAACTCATATTTGAAAACGTATCAATCAATACCGTTTATTTTCATGCTTTACTTTTTTTTATTTTAGAAGACTTAGACCACCACCTTGTGCAAAATAATACTTGGAATGATTTCCATGAAGAAGGCTACTATGATGACTGTTTTCAGCTATCCATAGACTCATTGCCAGAGCTTAAGGAAAAACCAGAAGAAAATGCTGGTGCTAAATTGCTCTCAAACTCCCCAAATAAAAACCTAAATTCAGTGCTTCCTACCACACAGCTTACCTCAAGCTTGCCACAGCAGAGTTCTTACACTGGTGATGTTCATTCCAGCACACCAAATGGTGTCAAGCACAATCTGCGTGAAAATGAATCTCCTAATTTTGGAATTCTTGACAACTCTTGGAATGGATTTACTGAGGCTCGCTTTAATGACACAAAGTTTAGTTTGTCTGAAGGTGATTTGCCCAGTTTCAGTAATTGTCTGCAACTGAATGAGGGCATTGTTTGGGAGGATTTCTCGGATGAAGAACCCCCTTCAAAAAAACTTCAAAAAGCTCTCCCACATTCTAAATCGTCTCCTCATAAAACACAGCAGAAGAAAAAAGGTGCAGGGGGTGGTGGAACTAAACAGAAAAAGTGTACACCGGTAACTCCAATGCCTCATTACAGCATTATGGAAACTCCAGTGATTAAAGTAAGTGTAACTGCCAGACTTTTATCTCATAGTCAAATTTTCTTATACATGTATTGAATCAGAAAATCTAACTTCTACACCATTTATAGATATAAATTTGACAAAAATCCCCTCTTTCTGGATTTTTTATTTTATTTTCATTTGTAACTTAGCAGTTACACAATTAGAATTAATTTAAGTATTCATAATTTACCTCTTTTTCTTTCATTTTCTGGTATTCCTATTTTTAAAGTGAAGTTTCTATCGATGAAAACCAGAATATGTAAAAGAATATGGAATATACAGTATATTGTATCTCTTTTTGCAGACAAAGTCCTTTCAAACTTAGCTTATGCAAAAATATTCAAAGGCATAATGATCAGCTGTTTCTTCTATATAAAATAAAAATAACCGTAATTTTAGCTGGTTCCTAAGTAAAACACACACTTCCGAATTTTTACTTATTATATTGTTAGTATTTAGTTGGTTTTTCCCCAGTAAAAATTAATTTTAACCTCTAGGATGCCACTGGGATTTAACTTCTGATTTAACATGGGGGAAAAGGGAAATTTCTCTTAAGTTTTATATTTTCTCATTGACCTTGTTTAGAAAGAGCTGAAAAAAATTGGAGTACGGGCACTACCGAAGAAGAAGGGTGTTACTGTTCTGAAACATGTCTACAAAGAAACTCATCCAGGTAAAATTTCTTGCATTATCACTTTAGTGATAATCTCATAAAGATCCCCATATTCTGTGGCTACATAGCTACTTTCCCCATCTCATAGAACCCAAAGATACTACTGTGACACGCATAGAATCTTCCGCCAAAATCACGAGTCCAAATGGCAAAGATGCTGCTGGCATGTCCTTGTCACAAAGGGATCCTGCTATCAAAAAGACCATGCATGCCGCTAAGCAGAAGACACAGAATAAGGATTCGGCAAAAGCTTTGGAAACTGAACCATCCGGAAGTTATCTTAGGTAGGTGGTTCGGTAATGACTTTAGGAGGGAACACGCAACTTTTATGTCATATCTCTTTATGAGATTTCTCCTTTTTGATGACAGTTCTTTTTTTCTCTTTTGGTCTATTTTCTAAGAAAGCAATTGTCCAGTCCAACAAAAAAGGCTCTTGAAAAGTGTGACAATAGATCCTCAATGCCAGGAAATTTAAGAAAATACATTTTTGACAATGAGGAATTAAGGACAAGAATTGTTGATTATGAGGTAAGTTTTCATTTTCCACGCCAGATGAATTTTATAATAATGCAAGCATGTACGGGAAATTTATTTATTTCCCATTTTTTCCAAATATATTTTTACCCTTGCATAATTAACACATGCTTAATTGTAGCCCATTGATGTTGATATTCTACATTCTGACATTAAGGCTGCAGGGTTGAAGCCCACTCTAAGTGAATTGAAAGATTTTTTGGATGATGAGGTATAAATTCCTCAGTGGCTCAAACTAAATGCCTATATAAAAAACTAGTTATAAAGTTATAATTATTTATATTTTACAGTGCATTAGTTATACATTGCCGCATCAGACATCGCCTCGGAAAAGCAAAAAAAGTAGAGTTGAGAAACCAAAGAAATAAATTTGGACTTTGGATAAAGGGAAGTTTAAAACTTTTATTTTAAATTTTTTAGCGCCTTAATGAATTTTACTTAAAAATTGGAGTGTTGACATGAGTTTATGTAAAAGTAAGATTTAGTGTTCTTATTGAATTGTTTGTTTAAAATGATTTTAGTTGATTAATGTTTTATGTCAGCTTATGAAATATATTTTGAACAAAAAAACATATTTAGCGAGATTTTCTTTCTTTAATATACATCTTAAAGCTGAATTTGCCTCCAATGTTTGCAGTTTCTTTGTCATATTTTTCATTAAATAATTATATAAATTATTTCGGCTATTGTCATTTGGATTGCATTTTCATCTAACAATAAACCTAGGTTTCTGTGCATATTTGTCACAATATTTTACATTTTTGTGCCATGGTGTACCGTGTACATCGCAATGAAAATTAATACCAATTTGATTTGAAACAGAATTTTTTATTAAACTTCGGTAAACTTTTTTTCTGTATAATATTTTTTCTTTTTTGTTAAGTATATGACGATAATGTCACAGATGATTGGCGACTGAAAATACAAGTTTCAACATTGACAGAATATTAATGTAATTTCTCTCAAAGTTTTATTTAAATTAAAGATATACTTACTGCTCCCAGAAGAGCTAGTCCTGAGCCTACATTTAATAGAAATGGCATTATGCTGAATTTCCCACCACTGCCTTGAACTACTATAACAAATCGAATGCCATAGGCTTTGTATAAGGTTCTGTGATTTTCGTTGTGATAGTGAGCATACCTAGGAAACAACATTTAAACAATAATTAGCATGTGTTGAACTCATAAAAGCTTTTTGTTTTTTAGCATTTCAACATACCTGAAATTCCAGCCGTTACTGATTTTTGCATCAGGATCATCCAGTCGTCGAAATTCATATTTTGGAAAACAGTGTTTCTCTGCATCGAAGTCAAGATTGCATTCCCATCTGATAATTATGGCAACAACACCTCCCTGAATAGGATATTGAAGAAAATCAAACATTCAGGAATTTTAAATGTAAGCTCATTATTTGAAGTTTAATTACCTTAATTGCGATTATATTGTAATTTTCACCAGCCTCTTCCACAATAGTTTTTAATTTAAAGATTGGACAGTATTGGTCACGATTTTTATCATAAATGCAACTTCCTAGATATGATGAATTGGAACTGTTTTTGATATTTCGCCTGAAATTAATGAAATTTATAATATTTTATTATTATTTGTTTAGTTGATGTGGATGATTGCGACATAAAAATGGATTTACAACCGGATTTAGTTGATGTGGATAATTGTGACATAAAAACGGATTTACAACCATAATCATCATCTTTTACTTATCCATATTTCCTTGATGTTTCCATCAAATGGTAAGCTTACTAATTATACGTTACTCTTTTTTTTGCAAATTGAGCTAACTTGGTTAGGTTCGATAGGTTTTTGACTTAGCTTATGGTTAATTTTACTTTTTTCATGGCCAAAAATTTCATGAAATAAACACAACAGAAAACATCACAAATTAACTTGAAATGAACAAACATTGATTATGGGAAGCTTGCAGCTGAAAAGGCAAAATTGGTGTAAAATGGAACACCCGCAATAGTGAAAAGTCTGTGATATTGCCATTGCAACATCAAAATTTCCACACATGTGCTGGAGTTTTTGGTTTTGCTTATGATATGTATATGTCTAGTTTACATGCACCCAAAATATACCTCAATAGGTCCTCGTGTGATCTACATTTCGAGTAAAAAGGAATATAAACATATTTATGAAATATGAAAATCTGTATATCTACAGATAAACACATTAGCGAGCACATAATTACCTTCTGATTTTAAACAATGGAAATTCTATGCTGTTTTTGACGAGCACGGTGAATTCTTGGGATTCTGCCAAAAGAGCTCGTCGGCCTGCGCTTCAAGTAAATAAGGATGTAAAAGAAAAACAAATAAAATGTCAACCAGCTGCAATCTTCATTGAATCTTTGAACGTTGAAAACTTATGTGAAATTACCCAGATATTGATATTTGTATGTTTCATTATTGCATTTTCGAAACTGTTAATATCAGGTTTTCTTCCAAAACTAAAAGGCTTTTTTACAATTTTTACCACGCCATTAAAGACAACAAATATCCCACTGCTTGTTGAAGTTTTAGGGTCATTTAACCAAGTTATTTTTATTTCCACTCACAAAAGGTCCTTAACATTTTTGTGTACAATGGTAGAATATTTATTCATTGCAATCTAGAACATGCGTGAGTTACTTATTATTGTAAAAATTATTTTCCAAGTCATTTATTGTTTTCATTATTTTTGGTGAAGGTCAATGCCAGTCATTTTTTGTAAAATTCCACTAAATAAATTGCAAACCACATTTTCTTGCAAAATGTGAATGAAATTTGTGGACAAGGACAATTTTTATCAAGGTTTGTGGTTGATTTAGTTTAGTTTTATAGAAAATGGTTGGTGTCTCAATATTATCCTCCCCTGGAACTAATGTAGAAATAACAATTGGAAAAAAGTTCACCATTTATGACCATAAAACGAAAACTGTGATATTTACAATGGTAATGCATTAATTTCCGTTGGACACCACCCTTCCACTTCACACACATATGTTGGTTTTTCAACAGATTTCACTTCTACTTTGACACACCTGCCTGTCATCACACCTGCAAATAGCAAGTATATAGAAAATTAATTAAATTGACCAATACATTACTTTTGTCTCTGAAGAAATAACTCTGGGAATTCTAATTACCATTTCCATTTCTGACTGCCTGGCCACGTATGCAAACAAAAAATGGCCAATGTCGATTACAATGGACATGTTTAAAATCTGGTCCTAAAAACCGAAATAGGATTTAGTGTCAAATTAGTTATCATAGTTACTAAGCCATGCATTATCGCACTTACTTCAGCGCAGACCCCTTGAGTTTGATTTGGTGTTATTAATATGTTTGTGGTTACGAAAAATGCATCTTTTTCCTAAAACAATTTAAAGCAATGTCAGTTATTGCAGGCTGTTTTTATTCTTTTGAGCAATTCAAGCTCATTAAGTAATTAAACCTAGGATTGATTAAGTAGAATGTCAATAATGTGGTCTAAAGCTGGGCTCTCCGTTAATGCATTATTTGGCAGGAATAAATAAAAAGCGGATGTCCATTTGCACGTATGTGTTATTTCAAGTAGCCCATTTGTTATATTCAGTGTTTTCATTAACAGAAGCTCATCCCTATGCCATAGGACCAAGGTTTATAGAGGACATCCCTGCAGCGTCAATTATTGTTGCATTCCGCTTAAGCCACTAAATTATTAATGTTAGCTAATATGCAGAAACCAAATTCATGTCGGAATTCTGGCCAGATAACGGAATTAGATTATTAACATGTTCGTATATTCAGCTTTTCATAATCAATCCACAATTCACACTTCCCTATTATTCATGACATTTTAATTAATGAACATTGTGGAAATTAATTAATTCTCACGCTGTAATGAGTTGTTTGCTAAATTATTTAAATTTGTAGAAATGCTGTTGATATGGTAATAGTCATCAATTAATGCCTTTTTTATTACCATGGCTAGAGCATTAAACCTTCATTTGAGTCACAGCTTTTAATTACTATTACTTTAATTCTATTTTAATACTCAACCACATTTTGGATAAATACATGTGTAGGGCTTATACCCAACTTTCTATTTGGAATTAGTTTTCAAAGTAAATGGCTGTAAAAAAAATATACTACGGTGCACTTTATGCTGATTATCATTTAGAAACTTATTTCATTTTGTAAAATTTCAAATTGATCGAGTGGACCTGGCAGGTACGTGAGTTGGCGGGGTCTCGGGCAACTGCGGGTCCCCTGCTCTCTGTGCCGTAGACCTCGCCCTCGGAATTTTTACAAACCTTTCATACCAACTGCTTCATACAGTATAATGCAGATGAATTTGGCCCCAAATTACTGAAAATGTATTAAAAAACTGCTCTGGCGTACATGTGTAGTTGAAGAATATAAATTAATACAGAGAGATTGAGTAGTAATACATGTATATGCATGTAATTTATGGCAGAAAAATATAAAGTGGATGATTGGTTCCTCGGTAATCATGGGTACCATGGGGGCCTCATGATTTTTGGTACATGGTCTGTTGTGGGCTTAGCGCGCGGAAATTTGTGGCGTCATGTCGTGTTGTTAATTATAGATAGTAAATTAAATGTGCTGTTTGCTAATAATAAGAATGAATAATCATAAAAAGTAATAATAATGAAAGTGAAATTTATAATTAAGTGAATACTAATTAAACGATAAGAATATATAGATATATAGAAATTTTAATTTTCTATAACGTTGGCCATATTTTCTTAAAGACATTGTCTCGATCACCTTGATTACATCGGCCCAATTCACTCCTGGTGCCACCTGGATTCTATTTTTTAAATTACTTTTTTTATTGCATGTGCCATTGAAAAATCATTAGGTCAAGAAATTTGCACGTGCAAGAGTTCCACAAAAATTTAAAAAT